>SJYC01086511.1:0-39910 GCA_006408675.1 Madoqua kirkii | reverse complement strand
TCAAGGCTATGGTTTCTCCAGTGGTCATATATGGATGTGAGAGTTGGACTGTGAAGAAGGCTGAGTGTCGAAGAATTGATGCTTTTGAACTGTGGTGTTGGAGAAGGCTCCTGAGAGTCCCTTGGACTGCAAGGAGATCCAACCAGTCCGTTCTGAAGGAGATCAGCCCTGGGATTTCTTTGGAAGGAATGATGCGAAAGCTGAAACTCCAGTATTCTGGCCACCTCATGTGAAGAGTTGACTCACTGGAAAAGACACTGATGCTGGGAAGGATTGGGGGCAGGAGGAGAAGGGGATGACAGAGGATGAGATGGCTGGATGGCATCACAGACTCAATGAACATGAGTCTGAGTGAACTCCAGGAGATGGTGATGGACAGGGAGGCCTGGCGTGCTGCAATTCATGGGGTCGCAGAGTCAGACAAGACTGAGTGACTGAACTGAACTGAACTGAACCTAGACAGCACATTAAGAAGCAGAGACATTACTTTGCCAACATAGGTCTGCCTAGTCAAAGCTATGGTTTTTCCAGTAGTATGTATGAATGTGAGAGTTGAACCATAAAGAAGGCTGAATGGTGAAGAGCTGATGCTTTTGAACTGAGGTGTTGGAGAAAACTCTTGGGAGTCCCTTGGACTACAAGGAGATCAAACCAGTCAATCCTAAATAAAATCAGTCCTGAATATTCATTGGAAGGACTGATGCTGAAGCTGAAACACCAATACTTTGGCCACCTGATGCAAAGAACTGACTCACTGGAAAAGACACTAATGCCGGGAAAGACTGAAGGCAGAGGGGATAACAGAGGATGAGATGGTTGGATGGCATCATCGACTCAATGGTCTTGAGTTTGGGCAAGCTCTGGGAGTTGATGATGGACAGGAGCAGTCCTGGCGTGCTACAGTCCGTGGGGTCACAAAGAGGCGGACACAACTGAGCAACTGAACTGAACACACTGTGGGGTGCCACTAGAAAAAGCAGAGAGGGTCAAGAGAAAGAGAGGAGGAAGGCATCAGAAAATCTTTTTTCTATGAGCAAAAGTGGAAGACAGAGGTCATTCTGACTTCCAGACAAAATCTTTGAGGTCAAGGGTACTGACCAAACAACTTATCATTTTTATTTCCATGTAGAGGGTTCATTCTCCATCCTCGACCCCTAGAATCCTGACTCCCCCAGCATCATCCAACCAGTTACCAATCCAGGAATCTCACTTCCTTGTCTTTTGAATCCACCCACCCCTCTCCATCCCCACAGGTGCTGCCTTGGTTCAGGGGCCCCTCCTCCACCACCTAGACGACAGTAACAGTGCCCTGACCGGTCTGCCTGCAGGTCCTTCCTGCCCACTCTAATCAGCACATCACTGCCTGGCTAATTTAAAAGAGATAAATCCATGGCATAACCCTGCTTAAAATTCCTCAGGGCTCTACTCTTCACACCCACATTTCCAAATAAAGCTTCTTAACATGTCTTAACTTGGCAATAGTAACTGCAACAGTTTATTGTTTACTATCTACTAGTGCCAAGTGGTGGAGAAGGCAATGGCACCCCACTCCAGGACTCTTGCCTGGAAAATCCCACGGATGGAGGAGCCTGATAGGCTGCAGTCCATGGGGTCGCAAAGAGTCAGAGATGACTGAGTGACTTCACTTTCACTCTTCACTTTCATGCACTAGAGAAGGAAATGGCAACCCACTCCAGTGTTCTTGCCTGGAGGATCCCAGGGATGGCGGAGCCTGGTGGGCCGTCTATGGGGTCGCACAGAGTCGGACACGACTGAAGCGACTTAGCAGCAGCAGTGTCAAGTGGCTAACATCCTCTAATTCACTTCTCACAGCAACCCTAGAAGGTGGGTTAATGTCTGCCCTTTGTTTTTGTTCTGTTTTTTTGTGGGGGGCGGTGGTGGGGATGTTTGGCAATGTCATGTGGCTTGTAGGATCTCAGTTCCCTGATCAGGGGTTGAACCCTGGGCCAAAGCAGTGAAAGCCCAGGATCCTAACCACTGGGAATTCTCACCAGGGAACTCCCTATTTGCTCCTTTTACAGATGAGGAAACTGAAGCTAAGAAAGGGAGTGACCAGCCCAAGCTCACAAACTAGCTCAGTGGCAAACCCAGACATGGCACCCAAGTACCTCAGCTTCCAAAGTCTGTGCTCCTCCCGCTGTCGCCCACACGATCCTTCATGATCTGGCTTTCCAGAGTTGCCTCTCCCACAACTGGGCATTCCAGCTTGAGTGAACTCCTTGCAGGTCACTCACTGGATAGCCTTCTGTTCACGCCATTCCCAATGTCTGGGATATCGTCCCACCTCACTGCCCTCTTCACCTGACTAATCCTGCTCATCCTTTAGGACCGAACCCTACTGATGCCTCAGCCTGACCTGTGAGCACCCTAAGTCCGCCAGCAAACCGCTACAACAGTTTCATACTGTAGTGTCATCTCCTTGACTTAAAAAAAAAAAAATTAACTCGAGGAAAGGGATGTGTGCCTTACTCACTTTGGCATCCTCAGCTTGCAGAGCAGTGCTAGGGTCAGTATTTACACTTATTCTCTATCATGAGAAACTGGCCGGAACAGAAAAAGGCCCTTGCGGTTGCATGTGAG
This sequence comes from Madoqua kirkii, assembly GCA_006408675.1. Classification (NCBI taxonomy): domain Eukaryota; kingdom Metazoa; phylum Chordata; class Mammalia; order Artiodactyla; family Bovidae; genus Madoqua; species Madoqua kirkii. The sequence goes on along the minus strand of SJYC01086511.1, from coordinate 37,309 downwards.
GCCTGTACTCAGCTCCTGAAAAGCGTTTCAACATCATGTCACATGAAGGGAGGAGAGGACGCGCCAGAAAAGACGCGCCAGTCACAGCAAGACCGGGCAAAGCCAGGAGAGAGAGCCCAGGCGTCCTTGTCCCCCGTGTGCCCACGCAGGATGTTCAGAGCACTCGCTGCCAGGGGACAGGCGGGAATTACTTTGTTAATTAGCAAGAGCTTCCTAGTCGGAAGACCCCGGGCTGAATCAGCCTGAGGGGAACGTGACCGCAGACAGAAGGCGAGAGCCAGAGTCGGTGTGTCTCCCTAGAGGAGGGAGGCCCGCCTCTTGAAGGAGGCTCCTCAGACCCGCCGTGACCCTCGACCTCACCGCCGAGCTCACCCCTCAGGCCCAGGGCTACAGAAACCAACCTCGCAGGACCCCTGTCCTCCTCAACGGCGCGGCTCACTTACCGCCGCCCAACTTCCGGCTAGGCTCCTCAGACCCGCCGTGACCCTCGACCTCACCGCCGAGCTCACCCCTCAGGCCCAGGGCTACAGAAACCAACCTCGCAGGACCCCTGTCCTCCTCAACGGCGCGGCTCACTTACCCCCGCCCAACTTCCGGCAACCGCGGCGCTGTCCGCGACGCGCGTCCCGATGACGCAATTGGCCCCGCCCCCGCAGGCGTGAGGAGGGGCGCGCATGCGCACAAGGACGCGCTGCTCGGCCCAGTGAAGGAGCCCCTAGCACCGGGCGGAGTGGGAGGGACCTGGGCGCTGGGGAAGGCGGGTCATCAGGAGGCTGGTCACGCCCCCTTGGGAGAGCCGGGGAACAGGCTCTCCTCAGAGATGCCAACGTGTATATGTGGCCCTCAGGCTGTTAAAAGTGTCCCTCCTCCCCTCTAGTGATTTGAGGATGACAGGAATTATCATTTCCATTTTCCAGGCAGCATTAAATTTTGTATCACAGGGACCCTTAGGGAGGCACGTGTGGAGAGACAGGCCCTTTTTAATGCATTAAGTGAAGTGAAACTCGCTTAGTTGGTGTCCGACTCTTTGCCACCCCACGGACTATATACAGTCCATGAAATTCTCTAGGCCAGAATACTGGAGTGGGTAGCCTTTCCCTTCTCCAGAGGACCTTCTCAGCCCAGGGATTGAACGCAGGTCTCCCACGTTGCAGGCAGATTCTCTACCAGCTGAGCCACCAGGGAACCCCAAGAAGACTGGAGTGGGTAGCCTGTCCCTTCTCCAGCGGATCTTCCCGACCCAGGAATCAAATCAAGGTCTCCGGCATTGCAGGTGGATTCTTTACCAACTGAGCTATCAGGGAAGCCATTTAGGGCCAGATGAAAGTCAACAGTGACCAACCTCCTCTTTCTAAACCAGGTATTTTTCTCACAGCTTCGTGGTATCAAGGGATAAACTTGTTCATTCCAAATTGTTTATTGAGAGCATACGCTGTTGCAAGCATTGGACAGTGTTAAAGATACAACAGTGAGTGTAAACTTAACCTGACATATAAGGCCAGGACTCTAACATAACTCTATAGAATACTATTTATTATCTATCATAGTTTCCCATCTCTAATCATCACAAAGGTAATACAGGGTAAAAATTATATCATCCCCATTTTACACATGAAAGAACAGAAGATATGAGAAGTTTTGACTTTTTGAAGGTTAAAGATCTTTGGGGCTATGATTCTAGTAGAAACATATTTGACTGCAAAATAAGAAAACAAACTCAGACTTATTAATGTGCTTAGTCACTCAGTCATGTCTGACTCTTTGCCACCCTATGAACTGCAGCCTGCCAGGCTCTTCTGCCCATGGGATTCTCCAGGCGAGAATACTGGAGTGGGTTGTATTTCCTTCTCCAAGACTTATTAAAGAGATGCTTTATTCAGAAGATTTATTGCAGAAGGTGGGGTGGGGGAGGGGAGGACTAGAGCAGTGGGGACACCACGCCAACCAGAGTTCTGCAGGCGTCTCATTCAGTTCAGTCGCTCAGGCATGTCTGACTCTTGGCGACCCCATGAACCGCAGTATGCCAGGCTGCCCTGTCCATTACCAACGCCCAGAGCTTGCGCAGACTCCTGTCATTGAGTCAGTGATGCGATCCAACCGTCTCATCCTCTGTTGTCCCCATCTCCTGCCTTTAATCATTCCAGCATCAGGGTCTTTCCCAATGAGTCAGTTCTTTGCATCAGATGACCAAAGATTTGGAGCTTCAGCTTCAGCATCAGTCCTTCCAATGAATATTTCGGACAATTTCCTTCAGGATTGACTGGTTTGATCTTCTTGTAGTACAAGGGACGCTCAAGTCTTCTCCAACACCACAGTTCAAAAGCATCAATTCTTCAGTGCTTGGCTTTCTGTATAGCCAACTCTCACATCCATACATGACTACTGGAAAAACCGTAATTTTGACTATATGAACCTTTGTCAGTAAGTAATGTCTCTGCTTTTTAATATGCTATCTAGGTTAGTCATAGTTTTCCTTCCAAGGAGCAAGCATTTTTTAATTTCATGGCTGCAATCACCATCTGCAGGTGATTATCATTTTGGAGCCCAAGAAATAAAGTCTCTCACTCTTTCTATTGTTTCCCCATCTATTTGCCATGAAGTGATGGGACCGGATGCCATGATCTTCATTTTTTGAATGTTGAGATTTAAGCCAACTTTTTCACTCTCCTCTTTCACTTTCATCAAGAGGCTTTTTAGCTCCTCTTCACTTTCTGCCAAAAGGGTGGGGTCATCTGCATACGTGAGGTTATTGATGTTTCTCCCAGCAATCTTGATTCCAGCTTATGCTTCATCCAGCTCAGCGTTTCTCATGGTGTACTCTGCGTTTAAGTTAAATAAGCAGGGTGACGAGATACATCCTTGATGTACTCCTTTCTTAATTTGGAATCAGTCCATTGTTCCATGTCCAGTTTTAACTGTTGCTTCTTGATCTGTATACAGATTTCTCAGGAGGCAGGTCAGATGGTCTGGTATTCCCAACTCTTTAAGAATTTTCCACAGTTTGTTGTGATCCACACAGTCAAAGTCTTTAGCATAATCAATGAACCAGAAGTAGATATTTTTCTGGAATTCTCTTGCTTTTTCTATAACCCAACAGATGTTGGCAATTTGATCTCTGATTCCTCTGTCTTTACTAAATCCAGCTTGAACATTTGGAAGTTCTTGGTTCACATACTGTTGAAGCCTGGCTTGGAGAATTTTGAGCATTACTTTGCTAGTGTGTGAAATGGGTGCAATTGTGCAGTAGTCTGAGCATTCTTTGGCATTGCTCTTCTTTGGGATTAGAATGAAAACTGACCTTTTCCAATCCTGTGACCACTGGCGAGTTTCCCAAATTTGCTGCCATATTGAATGCAGCACTTTCACAGCATCATCTTTTAGGATTTGAAATAGCTCAACTGAAATTCTACCACCTCTACTAGCCTTTTTTGTAGTGATGTTTCCTAAGGCCCACTTGGCTTCACATTCTAGGATGTCTGACACTAGATGAGTGATCATACCATAATGCTCATCTGGGTCATGAAGACCTTTTTTGTACAGTTCTTCTGTGTTTTCTTGCCATTATTCTTAATGTCTTCTGCTTCTGTTAGGTCCATACCATTTCTGTCCTTTATTGAGCCCATCTTTGCATGAAATTTTCCTTTGGTATCTCTAATTTTCTTGAAGAGATCTCTAGTCTTTCCCATTCTATTGTTTTCCTCTATTTCTTTGCACTGATCGCTTACGAAGGGTTTCTTATCTCTCCTTGCTATTCTTTATCCGTCTGCATTCAGATGGATATGTCTTTCCTTTTCTCCTTTGCTTTTCATTTCTCTTCTTTTCTCAGCTATTTGTAAGGCCTCCTCAGACAACCATTTTGCCTTTCTGCATTTCTTTTTCTTGAGTGTGGTTTTGATCGTCACCTCCTGTACAGTGTTACAAATCTCTGTCCATCAGCACTCTACGAGATCTAACTGCTTAAATCTGTTTCTCACTTCCACTGTATAATCGTAATGGATTTGATTTAAGTCATACCTGTATGCTCTAGTGGTTTGCCCTACTTTCTTCCGTTTAAGTCTGAATTTGGCAATAAGGAGTTCATGATGTGAGCCACAGTCAGCTCCTAGTCTTGGTTTTGCTGACTGTATAGAGCTTCTCCATCTTCAGCTGCAAAGAATATTATCAATCTGATTTCGGTATTGACCATCTGGTGATGTCCCTGTGTAGAGTTGTATCTTGTGTTGTGGGAAGAGGGTGTTTGGTATGACCAGTGCATTGACTTGACAAAACTTGTTAGCCTTTGTCCTCCTTTGTTTTGTACTCCAAGACTGAACTTGCCTGTTACTTTAGGTAGCTCTTGACTTCCTACTTTTTCATTCTGGTCCCTTACAATGAAAAGGACATCTTTTTTTTGGTGTTAGTTCTAGAAGGTCTTGTAGGTCCTCATAGAACCATTCAACTTCAGCTTCTTCAGCATTAGTGGTTGGAGCACAGACTTGGATTACTGTGATATTGAATAGTTTGCTTTGAAAACAAACAGAGATCATTCTGTCATTTTTGAGATTGTACCTAAGTACTGCATTTAGGATTCTTTTGTTAACCATGATGGCTACTCCATTTCTTCTAAGGGATTCCTGCCCACTGCAGTAGATATAATGGTCATCTGAGTTATATTCACCCATTCCAGTCCATTTTAGTTCGCTGATTCCTAAAATGTTGATGTTCACTCTTGCCATCTCATGTTTGACCACTTCCAATTTACCTGGATTCATGGGCCTAACATTCCAGGTTCCTATGCAATATTGTTGTTTATAGCATTAGACTTTACTTCCATCACTAGTCACATCCACAACTGGAGATTGTTTCTACTTTGGCTTCGTCTCTTCATTCTCTCTGGAGCTGTTTTTCCACTGATCTCCAGTAGCATATTGGGCACCTACTGACCTGGGGAGTTCCTCTTTCAGTATCCCATCTCTTTGCCTTTTCATACTGTTCATAGCATTCTCAAGGCAAGAATACTGACGTGGTTTGCCATTCCCTTCTCCAGTGGACCATATTTTGTCAGAGCTCTCCACTATGAGCCATCCATCTTTTGTGCCCCTACATGGAGTGGCTCATAGTTTCATTGAGTTGGACAAGACTGTGGTCCATGTGATCAGTTTGGTTAGTTTTCTGTGATTGTGGTTTCCACTCTGTCTCCCCTCTGATGGAGAAGGATAAGAGGCTTGTGGAAGCTTCCTGATGGTGGGGACTGGCTATGGCAGAATCTGGGTCTTGCTCTGATGGCAGGGCCATGCTCTGTAAATCTTTAATCCAACTTTCTGTTGGTTGGTGGTGCTGTGTTCCCTCCCTGTAGTTTGGCCTGAGGCCAAACTTGGTAGGGGTTATGGTGACCTGCTTCAAAAGGACTCATTCCAGTACCTCTGTATTCAGGGCCCCTGATCTCATGGCAGGCCACTGTTGACCCACACCTCCACTGCAGACTCCTCCTGGACACTCACAGGCAAGTCTGGCTCAATCTTTTGTGGGGTCACTGCTCCTTTCTCCTGGGTCTTGGTGCACACAAGGTTTTGTTTGTGCCCTCCAAGAGTCTGTTTCTCCAATCCTGTGGAAGTTCTGTAATCCAATTCCAGTGGCCTTCAAAGTCCAATTCTCTAGGGGGTTCTCAAACCCTTTGCTGGATCTCCAGGCTGAGAATTCTGTCGTGGGCCCTAGAACTTTCCCAGCAGTGTGAGAACTTCTTCAGTGTAATTGTTCTCCAGTGAGTGGGTTGTCTGCTTGGTGGCTGTAAGGTGGGGTCACACCGCACCTCCCGGGTCTGCTGCATCCAGAGCCCCTACCTCTGAAGCAGGCCACTGCTGACCTCTGCAGGAGACACTCAAACACTCAAAGGCAGGTCTGCTTCACTCTCTGTGGAGTCCCTGCATCCTTGTGTGCACAAGGTTTTATTTGAGCCCTCTGAGTGTCTCTGGTGGGTATGTGGTTTGATTCTAAACGTGGTTTTGCAGGTGTCTCAAGGATTAGGCAGAAAGAGTTTTTCCTTCAGGAGTGAAGAAACCCAGAAAGAACTAGATGTGGAAGATTGGGAAGAAAGGGTGGCTTGACTGAATAGTAGTAAGTCAGAGAATGTTTTAGCTTGAGGCCTGCATGTTCTCAGGAGGAGTTATATGCTGACTGAGGCTGTGCCTGTGTGCCACGTTGCTTCAGTCGTGTCTGACTCTCTGCAACCCCATGGACTGTAGCCCTCCAGGCTCCTCTGTCCGTGGGATTCTCCAGGTGAGAACACTGAAGTGGTCTGCCATGACCTCCTCCAGGGAATCTTCCCAACCCAGGGATCAAACCCACGTCTCTTATGTCTGCTGCACTGGCAGGCAGATTCTTTACCACTAGGCCACCTGGAAGCTCACCTGGGGCTGTTGTTGTTCAGTTGTTCAGTCACTAAGTCATGGCTGACTCTTTGTGACCCCCGTGGACTGAAGGATGCCAGTCTTCCTTGTCATTCACTATGTCCCAGAGTTTGCTCAAACTCATGTCCACTGAGATAGTGGTGCCATCGAACCATCTCATCCTCTGTCACCCCCTTCTCAGAACTTCTGCCTTCAATCTTTCCCAGCATCAGAGTCTTTTCCAATGGGTTGACTCTGCACCAGGTGGCCAGAGTACTGGAGCTTCACCTTCAGCATCAGTCCTTGCATTGAATATTTAGAATTAATTTGCTTTAGGATTGACTGATTTGATCTCCTTCCAGTGCAAGAGACTCTCAAGAGTCTTCTCCAACAGCACAGTTCAAAAGCATCCTTTCTTCTCTAACACCACAGTTCGAAAGCATCATTCTTCGAAAGCATCCAGCTTTCTTCAAGGCCCAACTCGTATCCCTACATGACTACTGGAAAAAACCATAGCTTTGACTACACACACTCAAGTAGGGTGTGCAAAAATTAAGGATACTGGAAAAATGAGAGAAGTTTAAAATTGTGTTGACCACCATTTTGTTCTATTGATCAGCGGAAACCAGTAGTTTGGGGAATCTTTTATATGGTAAAGAATAGGAATTCAGAAGGACTGTGTCATCTTGCCACAGGTACTGAGTGAAGCAATCAGGAATCTTATGTAGGTCCTACAGGAAGAGGTATTTCTTTGCAGTAAACCATTTCCAGAGGACAAAAGAGTTGGGAGATTTCTTCACCATCCCTGTTTTTCAAGAGTGCAGGGCTCAGGTAGAAGTTAGCGCTGTCATCTCTTTCCACTTTATCCTGTCCTGCCACTGCCTGCTCAGACTGCTTGTGTCGGTCACACTAAGCTGATTCTGGTGTTTAAAGCACACTCTGCTCTTTCATGTCTCCATCCCAACAACATCCTCTCTCTTTCTCTTAGGCTCCAAAACACAGTTTCGAAATGTGGTTGAATCTTAGACAAAATTTGATGGAGAAAGAGTCCATACTGTACCATTACACTTGCAGAAAGTTCTAGAATAAGCAAAACTAATCTATAGTGACAGAAGTCACTTCAGTGGCTGCCTGGGGCCTAAAGGAGAGCATTATCTGCAAAGGGGCTTGAGACTCTTTCCAAGGTGATAGAAGTCTTCTGTATCTTGACTGAGATGGAGATGACGTGGTTGTACACATCTGTCAAAACTTACTGAGCCCTGCATTTAAAAGAGGTGTATTTTACTATATACATCGGGCTTCCCCAGTGGCTCAGGAGTAAAGAATCCGCCTGCAGTGAAGGAGCCACAGGAGACTCAGGTTCGACCCCTGGGTGGGGACAGTCCCCTGGAGTAGGAAATGGCAAGCCACTCCAGTATTCTTGCCTGGAGAATCCTATGAATAGAGGAGTCTGGTGGGCTACAGTCCATGGGGTTGCAAAGAGTTGTACACAATTGAAGTGACTGAGCACACATCCATTACTGTATATATTGAATGTAATAAACTTGGTTTTAAAAAAGATAAGTGGAGATGTCACCTCCTAAGTGAAAATGTGCCTAACACCCACCTATCCCTGAGTTTCAGTTAATTAAGCATCTATGAGGCTGATTTGAATGTAGTTCTCTATGAGATTTCCTCTGCTGGACTTCAAGATCCTTGCAATGAATCCTTTTTTTCTTTTTCTTTTTTTTTAAGAGTTTCTGCTCTGCTCACAGTGATTCCTGCTCCTCTGGGAACTGTTGGTCCTCTGCCCATGTTATGCCAGCTGGCTCCCACCTCCCTTTAGAGCTGATTGCAGCAGGTGGACATAAGACGATTCTTCACTCTAGCTTTGGCATTTTGAACTGATGCTCATAGCAAGTAGAAACAGGAGTGATTCATATAAGTCAACGGCAGCATTCTAGTGGGAATGTCCTCTGATTCTGCTTGATGAAGTTCCAGAAGCTGACTTGGCTTGAGCCTTTCAGAAGTGAGCTCATCCCAAGTGCTCCTGGATTCCACAAAACATGCCAGTAGCACTCACAAAGTTTGTTTCTGTCACTTGCAACCCTGTAGTAGATCCATGGGGTGGAAATCATATCTGACTTGACCTCTATTGTCTCCTAAGGCCTGGTCCCAAGGACTGGCCCAAGAAGTGCTCAGAAGCATTTGTGAAATTATTAGGTGAGGTCTGGGCATCCCACGTAGATGGTCACCTAGGTCACAAGTGTGGCCTCCGTGTTAGCAGAGAATTGGGGTGAAGCTCAGAGCAGATCACCCCCTGCTGCCCAGCACTGGGGAGACAGACCACTGGAGCACCAAGATGGTGAGCCTCAAGAAAGAGGCGTGACCAGGAGCCAGAAAAAGACAGAGCTTTCTCAGACACAGTGGGGCAGCGAGGCCCATTACCCTTTTTCGAGACCACAGTGATCCGAGTCAGTGTACCTTCATCACTTCTCTTACAGCTCAGTTGAGGACGTCACACATCCCTGCACAATGGGAACCACTGCACAGCCTAGGTTTTGTAAGCCCAATTGTGGCACGATGCATTGGCAATGTAGGTCTTAGCAGCATTGTTTCTTTACGGCTCTTCAAGTGCATCACAGCCAGGATAGGCTCGAATCTTCCTCATCTTGCTCTTGAGACTTATGTTTCTCTCCTAGAAGACCCATCTTCAAAAGAGAGACAAGCTATCTTCTGCCAGCTAAGTAACCGAATGACGGATTTATCAAATGGCCGATCTGGAGACTCATGGATTTTTCTAAATGGGCATTTTGTAAGTGTAAGCAGATAGGTAGGGGGTCTCTCGAGAAAAAGAACCAGGCATGGGTTTCTTGATATAAGAGAAGCTATTTTTGGCCTTAGTCATTTTGTGATCTGAGCCTGGCCACAATGCTTATCATTGAACAGGTCTCAGTGATTAGTGATCTTAGATGGTAAAGCGTCTGCCTACAATGCGGGAGACCTGGGTTCAATCTCTGGGTCGGGAAGATCCTCTGGAGAGGGAAATGATAACCCACTCCAGTACTCTTGCCTGGAAAATCTCACGGATGGAAGAGTCTGGTAGGCTACAGTCCGTGGGGTTGCAAAGAGTCAGACATGACTGAGCAACTTCACCTTAAGGGAACAACAACAACAATAAAAACCCTGCAAGAACACCTTGACTGTTATCAAGCAAGAGAAGTAATGATAAGCAAAAATAATACCTGTTGTAAAGACTCCCAGATCTGCTCCAATGGTAAATACTAGCTTGAAGCACCTTCAGCTGCTTTGCAGAATTTCTGCACCCCACCCCATCCCCCTGCCTTAGGAGCTCACCCACCAGATCAATTGCAACCTGAAGGATGATGATGTTGACCTTTTCTGTTTCTTGTGACTTCAATCAACACCCAAGCTCCTTCATGAATATGCAAACAACCCTAGCTTAAATCTTACCCAGTTTTGCTGTTGGGGAGACACTGCTTTGGCAAAGATCTCTGGTCCTTACAACAAGAAATAAATACTTACTCTGCAGAGAGCAAATCCTTCCTTCTCCTGCTCTTGGGTTTGGTTGTGTCTTTTGGCTCAATATGCACCAGCCTTTGCAGTAACATTAACTTAGCAACTTTGAAAATTTATGGCAATTTCTACTGGATGGAATGGTTTTGCAAGCTTTTATAGATTTATATGATGATGTAATTGATAGTAGAAAACCATCAATATGAAATATTGCCTTCAGACTACAAAGAAAGCTGAGCACCAAAGAATTGATGTGTTTGAACTGTGGTGCTGGAGAAAACTCTTGAGAGTCCCTTGGACTGCAAGGAGATCCAACCAGTCCATCCTAAAGGAAATCAGTCCTGGGTGTTCATTGGAAGGACTGATGCTGAAGCTGAAACTCCAATACTTTGGCCACCTGATGCGAAGAACTGACTCATTGGAAAAGACCCTGATGCTGAGAAAGATTAAAGGTGGGAGGAGAAGGGGACAACAGAGGATGAGATGGTTGGGTGGCATCATTGACTTGATAAACATGAGTTTGAGTAAGTTTTGGGAGTTGGTGATGGACAAGGAAGTCTGGTGAGCTGCAGTCCGTGGGGTCTCAAAGAGTCGGATACAACTGAGTGACTGAACTGAACTGAACTGAAGGATAAAAATAAATGCTAAGAGTGGGTTTATTCTTCCTTTGAATATATTTAAACTATGAACACATTAGTGAAGAATATATTCTTTTATCCCCTCCCCTTTTAGTATAAAATAAGCCTGAATTCTAACTCAGGGAAGATAATTCTTTGGGATACTAGTCCACCTTCTTTTTGGTCTATTGGCTTTCAAAGTAAAGTCAGTACTCTTTGCTCCAACAGCTCATCTCTTGACTTACTGACCTACCGCGGGAGCAGTAGGAGCGAGGACTCAGTAACAGCCCCACCTGCCCTGGTTTCCTCTTGTTCTGACCCCTCATTCTCCCCTCTTCCCCTGCAGCCTCTTCACCTCTATTGCTCCCCTCTCTGCCACTTGTCCTCTCCCTGCAATAGCAGCGACCTGGGGACAAAGCACATTGAACCTTCCTCAACACGCAGCGGTGAAGAGAAACAAACGTCTGTCACTCTAAGTTAACAACTTGCAGAAAACTGCTCTTAAAAAGCTCATCCAGCATGCATTGCTGTAAACCCTGTAAACTGTTTAAAAGAACCCAATGTTTGGTAAGCTTCGCACACCGGTCAGTGGAAGAATTGACTTCAAGTTCATCAGCTTTAAGTCCATAAAGAGAAACCCAAGGGAGTGGCTTCTTTTTAATCTAAAATGTATAATCAAGTTTTAATCTATAATCAAGTTCTCTAACAGCTTTTTCCAAGAAGGCATTTATTTTTGTATTTGAGGCAGAGAGCCTGGTTTCAACTGAATTCTGAGTCAGCCATCAGCCACTAATTCTTTCCTGAGTGGGCTAGGCTGAGTTATGTCTGCACCTTGTATAATCAAGTTTTAATCTATAATCAAGTTCTCTAACAGCTTTTTCCAAGAAGGCATTTATTTTTGTATTTGAGGCAGAGAGCCTGGTTTCAACTGAATTCTGAGTCAGCCATCAGCCACTAATTCTTTCCTGAGTGGGCTAGGGCTGAGTTATGTCTGCACCCTCATCCACTGCCTTTCATGAATTCAACAACTAATTCAATCATACAGAGAGCTGGAGGAAGAAAAGATTGATACCATGGAAAGGAAGCCCATTCCAGGATCAGGTCTTAGACTCGGTTTCTTATTAACCCCTCTGTGCTATGGTTTACCTATTTGTAAAACCACAGAAATCTGCCTCTCAAGGTTGTTGTAAAGGTTAGATAGAAGTGGTAAAGCATGAGGTATATGCTCCGTATACTTTAAAACTCTGAGTTCCCACTGGGTACCATTTACTCTGAAGTACCGTAAACACCATACACAGTGATGCATGGAATATTGTTTTTTATGCTCTGGCAGATTATACTGACCATTTTTGTTCTTGTCAGATTCAAATCCAGATCTCGTTGACCAAGATCTGAACTTGTAACTACTTGGCTTCACTAGTTGTTTCAACTGTTCATCAATATCGGTAATGGGCACTTAGCCATTTGTCTGTGTGGGGTGTGTCTTTAGAAAGACTTAAAATGCTCCTTGGTCCAGAGGGGACCCAGGAAGCAACTCTTCTGGTTTCTGACATGGAAACAGACTAGGATAACCCAAAGCAGGATAAAAGTCTCTTTGGCTCCCTCCAGTTTTGAGGGAGAAGAGCTTAGAGAGGTGCAAAGTAGAGAGGGAAGCTTGTTATAAAAAGTAAGTCCTTTTCTAAAGACATTTACAATATGACCAGAAAGCAAAGGGAAACCTTGTATCAAATCTTATAACATTTAACATTTCAGTACCTCTTCTTAAGTCCAAGAGACTCAGAAAGGCAGAATTAATCAACATTATAACAGTATAGCTTCAAAGATCATATTTTAGTAGGTAAAAATCTCTCATTTTAACAGATCATGCAAACAGGAACATAAGACATAAAATACCAGCTTATACAGGCACTCCCACTGGCTACATATATTACAATTTAACATCCAGTTTTAAAATGTAAATCACACCCAGATTGCAACATAAACACCAAGTAAAACTGCCTGTTCCCAGGCCTTTGCAAGTTCTGGCTTAAAAAGTGTGACCATAAAAGCACATGATGATGTTTCTTGGATAAACACAGCAAAATTCACAGATGAAAAGTATACTGTTCCTCCTCAAAGTATCGCCTCTGTGGCCACATTCTATGTCAGCTGTTCCTCCTCTCAGTATATTCTTGTGAACTGCCACCACTCTCAGGAATTGTGTGTGTGTATGTGTGTGTGTGTGTGTGTGTGTGTGTGTACTGAATAGAACAAATTTTTGCCTTTTGGAGAAAATGTGTTACAGTGAGTTGAAACCATAGGATGTTTGCTCCAGCTTTCTTATAACTAGTTGTATGATCTCAGCTACCTTATTGCACCTTGCTGTCCCTCCATTTGCTTTTCTAGTAACACCATCCTCCTGTTGTGGGGTGTCATGGGGCTTCAGTGACATCCACCTTGCACAGCCCTCAAGCAATATGGCTTTCTTCTCCCCACTCCGCTTTGTTCCTAATATACAACCATCTAAAAAATATTCTTTTTCTCTTTGAGGGAGGCATTCAACCTCTTCTTTAATAGGAGAACGGAATTTGGGTTTGAAAATGATGGATGTGCAGACTGCATCATTTCCCATCAACTCTTAAGATGTGCGTGAGTGTGAAATAATACGGTGGAGTAGCCAGGGTGGTTCAGACACTGGATCTGGAGAAAGCTGCTAAGAGGCTCAGAAGAGAGGTGTTCTGAGACGTGGCAGTCACAGTGGAGTAGCTGTGCTGCCTTTCAAGGTGACCCCGGGCAGGGACAGCATCTATCTGCACGTCTAAGGTCTCTGCTCCACGGAGCTCCGTTTGAAGAAGGCTCCGGAGTTCCACTGGAACTCTACCCACACATCTCTTCAGTAGCCCGATAATTTGAGTTTGAAAGCTGGAATTAGAGTGTGAGCTTGAGGCCCCCACATTCCTGAGGAACAGGAGAGCTGGGACAGATCTGAGTCTCTTGCAAATATTCGGCTCTCAGAGTACAATCTCTCTGCTGACCACCGCCATCCGCTGTTCTTCCCACTGCGCCTACGAACTTTCCAAACTCCCCAGCCCCCAAGACCATTCTTGAGACTCCAGAAAGCCCAGGTGCCCGGCCATGCAACAGGCTTCCTCCTTCACTTCCTTCAGGGACGTCGTTAAGCGTCCCTGGGTTGCATCCCCTGGGAGCCTCTCCTAGGAACGAATGTGCAGAATTTTCTTGAAGGTCTTCTTGAAGTTCTCATTGCACAAGGGGTAGATGAGGGGGTTCAGCGTGGAGTTGATGTAGCCCAGCCAGATGGTGAACATGTGCACGTGCTGGTTAGAGCAGCTCTCACAGAAGGCAATGACCATGAAGAAGATGAAGTAAGGAATCCAGCAGACGATGAAGGCCGCCATGATAAAGCCCAGCTGCTTGGCGGCCTTCCGCTCTCGGTTCATGTGCAACCCAGGCACATACTGTCGCGAATGCGAGCGGAGCCTCTTCCAAGTGAACTTGATGTACTCCAGGCCTGTGCTAGACTCGCTTCTCGGCTTGCCTTTCCCCGGTGCCGGCTCTGGGGGGGTGTCCGAGTCTGTCCGGGAGAAGGACTGGCTGTCACCTTGGATCTGATCCTCTAAGGCCTCCTTAGCCCCAGGAATGCTCAGGCCCTGCTCACCCATCTCAAGCTGCTTCTGGCTCTGGCTGATGGCTGCATGGCCCCTGCCACTCCCCTCCGGCTGCGTCTGCACAGTGTCAAGCGGGAAGCAGTAGAATTTGCCTGGTTCTCCATCCTTCTCTTGGCTAAAGACGCCTAGAGATGTCACCTCCTTTGGCTCCTGGGATGGTGGCTTCAAGACAGGTCCACCCCCGGTGTCTTTTGGCTTCCTTTTCAGAACCTCCCAGGGGGACTCCTTCCCCGGTCTCTTAGCGCCCACCTGGAGGTTCTCGGGCTTCATCTTCATGTCAGAGAAGGAGGGGAAGGACCCGTTGATGAGCTCCCGGTGCTGGCAGTGTTGCCGCACAGCCTTGTAGATCTTAGCATAGAACCAAAGCATGAGCGAGGTGGGCAGGTAGAAGTTGATGATGGCGGTCATGATTTTGAACCACATGACTTTGTAGAAGTCCGTCTCACACTTGTCCCCCTGGGGCTCTGGGGGCTTCGGCTGGAAGTGACGCCAGCTCAGAATGGGGATAATCCACAGGAAGGAGAGAAACCAGGCAGCTAGGATGGTGATGGATGCTCGGGTCTTGGTGCGATACCGCAGGTACTTGAGAGGCTGCTGCACAGAACGGTAGCGGTCAACGCACAAGATGAAGACGCTGAAAATGGACGCCGTGCTGGCCACATAGTCCATGGAAAGCCAGAAGAGGCAGAGAGGGCGCCCCAGGGACCACCTGCACGTGAGGAGGTAGAGGATGTTCATGGGCATGACGACCACCCCCACGATCAGGTCGGCCACAGAGAGGCTGACGATGTAGAGGTTCCCCACCGTGTGCAGTTTCCGCTCGCTGCGCACAGCGTACAGGACCAGCAGGTTGAGTCCCACTGTGACCAAGGAGATGGTGCTCAGGACCACCACCAGGGGCATCAGCTGGGCATCACTGGCAGGGGCAGTCTTATTCCCCTCACACATCTTGTCTTCGAAGACGCAGGAGGAATTGGGACAGGTCATTGGCACACGTAGCCTCCAGCTATGGCTCACTCCCTGGGGGGAAAGACACAAGGATTCAGGTCGAGGTCCCGTGATCAGTAGCATCACTCAGCGCTGTCACAGGCATCAAACCATGGTTGTGTGCGATCAGGATGATAGACGCTGCTGGTTACCTGCAGCCTATACCCCCTGCCTCCTTAGCCATCCCCTCCTTCCTTCAGTTATTGACTATTCATTGCATTGCTGGGCATTGTCCTGGATGCTGGGAATACAGCCGTGAACAAAGCAAAAACCTCTGTCTTCAAGGAGGTTACATTCTAGTGGAAGGCATGGGCTAAAACGAGGTGAGGTTTGTACAAGTCCTCTGTTGCACACACGTGCTGGGAGGTGAGTTGCATCACGATTGGTCTAAGCTGCATATGGTGCCGTTGTTTCTCTCTGCCAGTGGCTGGTCTAGGAGTGGGTGTCAGACATAGCTGTGGCTGACGAGGTAAATGGGGAAATCTCATGGCAGAGCTGGGGTTCTGGAAAAGTTCTTCCTGTCTGACAAATGAGCAAAAGGAATACAAGGGTGTTTCCTCCTCGCCCCCTTCTTTGTGATAGTGAGTGATGCATGGAGCAAGGGCAGTCATCTTGGGGCCATCTGGGAAGCACCGAGAAGACCATTGAGATGCCAACTCAGAGTCTAGTTATTACTGAGCTGCTGAGCTGACCCTGGAGTCTTCTTCCACCAGGCTGGTTGTTATGAGAAATACTTAAATACCTTTTTTGCTCAAGTCACTGTTGTGAGAGCTTTTACTTGCATCTAAAGCACTGCTAACCAATATAAGGGAGGGCACACAGAGCATGAAGTAAATCTAGAAAATCTGCTTAGATGAATGGTTCTCAAGTGGGAAGAGGATTCTGTTATCTGAGAAAGCATTTTTATCATTTCACTTTTATATTTGAATCTTTTTTCATTACATAACTATGCAAAGTAATATGTAACACAACCTCTGCTAGTGGGACTATACTGAAAACAGCCAGCTACAGCTGATCCTCAACTGGGGTGGGAGGTCAAAGTTGGTGTTAAAACTTCCAGAAGGTGTTGTTAGATTTTTATATCATCAAAAAGTGGTATGAGTTTAAGGAAAACTGAGAAATACTAACAGTGTAAATGTCTCTTGATAATTCAGCAAAAAAACATTATTTCTACATTAAAGCAAAGCCAGATAAATTCTTGGCTAGAAGGCTACATTCTTATGATTTTTAAAAATGAAAAGAAAAACCCAGCCCCAAACAAATGGGCCTACTTACATTTGAATTCTTTTGCACAGCAAAAATGGAAAAATGGACAAAATGGAAAGACAGCCTACTGACTGGGAGAAGATATTTGCAAATGATATTGATAAGAGGTTAATATTGAATACATACAAACAGCTCATATAACTCAACATAGGAAAAAACCCCAAATTTCTCCAAAGAGGACATGCAGATGGCCACGTAGCACATGAAAAGATGCTCCACAGCACTAATCGTTAGGGAAATAAACGGGAATCAAACCCACAGTGATATGTCACCTCATACCTGCCAGAATGGCTATCAGCAAAAAGAACACAAATAGCGTTGGTGAGGATGCAGAGAAATGGGCGACCTTGTACACTGAGGGTAAGAATGTAAATTTGTGTAACTATTATTGAGAACAGTATGGAGGCGCCTTAAAAAACTAAGAGTAGAATGACTCTGTGAGCCAGCAGTTCCGCCTCTGGGTGTACATCTGACAGAAACAAAACCGCTAATTCAGAAAGACGCATCTACCCCGATGCTGCAGCATCACCCAGAACTGCCAAGGTACTGGAGCAGCCTAAGTGCCCATCAGCAAATGAATCGAGAAGATCGTAGCATATTTTACACATATACACAGTGGAATACTACTCAGCCACAACAAAGAAAGAAAAGTTGCCATCTGCCACAACACAGATGGACTTAGAACGTCTTACGCTTAGTGAACAACCTCAGATATGCAGACGATACCACTCTACTGACAAAAAGCAAAGAGGAACTAAGCAGCCTTTTGATGAGGGTGAAAGAGAAGAGTGAAAAAGCTAGCTTAAAACTCAACATCCAGAAAACTAAGATCATGGCATCCAGTCTCATCACTTCATGGCAAATGGAAGAAGAAAAAGTGAAGCAGTGACAGATTTTATTTTCTTGGGCTCCAAAGTCACTGCGGATGGTGATTGCCCCCATGAAATTAAAAGACATCTGCTCCCTGGAAGGAAAGCTATCACAAACCTCGACAGCATATTGTCAGCTACAAATTGGTACTTGCCTGTCAACTACAAATTGGTACTTGCCAAAAGCATCTGCCAGTGACTGAACAATAATGTTTGCCATCTGCCTCTGTGGAGACTGAACCTTGCGCCTCTGCAGCTGTTGACCTTCAACCCCGCCTGTTGGAGGAATCCAGGGTGCAGTGAGGCATTCTGTTCCCCAGGGAATCTGGTGGAACAGGTCTTCAGATAGTTAGATATTTTCAGGAACCGATTTCACGATCCCAATCCTTGTATCTCTTCATATTTAGAAAAACACTGAATCCCTTCATGGTGACATCAACGCCTTGTGACTAGCAGAAAAACTTTTGTAGAGTAAGCTCTCAATTGCATTGAACTTCCCCTTACCGAAATCTTATACATGGACATTTCCCAACTGCCTCTTTGCACCAGTCTCTCAGAGCTATCTGAGGGGCTGTCTTCTGGGCTGTAGTCCTTGTTTTGCCCCAAATAAAACTTAACTCACAACTCTCAAGTTGCACACATCTTTAAAAAGTAGAGGCATCACTTTCCAACAAAGGCCCATCTAGTCAAAGCTATGGTCTTTCCAGTAGTCATGTACAGATGAGAGAGTTGGATCATAAAGAAGGCTGAGCACTGAAGACTTGATGCTTTCGAATTGTGCTGTAGAAGACTCTTGAGAGTCCTTTGGACTGCAAGGAGATCAAACCAGTCAATCCTGAAGGACATCAACCCTGAATATTCACCGGAAGGACTGATGTTGAAGCTGAAGCTCCAATACTCTGGCCACCTGATGTGAAGAGCTGACTCGTTGGAAAAGATCCTGATGCTGGGCAAGATTGAAGGCAGAGAGAGAAGAGAGTGGCAAAGGATGAGATGGTTAGACAGCATCCCCGACTCCATGGACATGAATCTGAGCCAACTAAGCTACAAAAATATGGAAACACCGTGCTGTACGCCTGTAAGTTATACCTGTAATAAACATAATATTGTACATCAGCTATACTTCAACTGAAAAACAAAAAAACAAGACCCTAAGACATTTGACCTTCATGGAAGGAACCGTTGAGTCACTTCATTGGAGAAGAGCTACTTGACCAGCGCTGACTTTTTTGGTCGTTATTCAGTCACCTTGTCGTGTCTGACTCTTTGTGACCCCGTGGACTGCAGCACACCAGGCTTCCCTGTCCTCCTGGAGCTTGCTCAAACTCACGTCCAGTCAGTGATGCCATCCAATCACCTCATCCTCTGTCACCCCCTTCTCCTCCTGCCCTCAGTCTTCCCCAGCATCAGAGTCTTTTCCAATGAGTTGGCTCTTCGAATCAGGTGGCCAAAGTATTGGAGCTTCAGCTTCAGCATCAGTCCTTCCAATGACTTTGCCCCAGCTCTATCACCCAGACAGATCTGAAGGATCGCTCAGCCTGCGTCTTCTCGTGGGGCATGTGTGAGAGGTGCAGTTGGTGATCTCCAGAGGTTCTTCCACAGTGTGTTTGAGTCTCGCTGTAGGTGTTTTGCCAAGTTCTTCTCCAGCTCTGCACTGCCGCAGCCAGGGCAGCTATCCGACTCCTCCGACTGTGCCTCCTGCGACGGCTTCATTAGCATCCCTTTCTCTTCCCACGACCTGGCCCTGCCCTCAGCTCCATCACTCTCTGCTGTTGGCCTCCGGGGTCTCACCCACTCAGCCCACTCCCTCCAGCCATCATCTCTGTCAGATAAGCCCCGAACCTACAGCTTCAGCCTGTAGCTTTCTCCACTCCCTTATTTTACACCCCACACCTTGCAGCTTTTCCTTCAGCCCTGTGCTAAGTCGCTTCAGTTGAGTCTAACTCTTTGCAACCCCATGGACTGTAGCCACCAGGTTCCTCTGTCATGGGATTTCCCTGGGCAGGAATACTGGAGTGGGCTGTCATATCCTTCTCCAGGGATCTTCCCGACCCAGGGACTGAGCCCGTGTCTCTGATGTCTCCTGCACTGGCCGGCAGGTTCTTTACCTCTAGTGCCACCTGGGAAGCCCTCCCTTCAGCCTTGCCCAAGCCCAGATCACTTGGAACTGTCCATAGCCCCTTCAAGAAGGAGAAAAAAGGCTAGGGCCATATCACCCCTGGGGGTTTTATCTTTTATTTTGGTTAGGAGGAAGCAGGAAGCACTTCCCTAATACACTTCCAGCTGGGTCTTCCCTAGGTAGCTCTTACCTCCAGCGTCCACAGGAGGGTCTCCTTTCTCTCTTTCCTTCTAGGCTTGGGGAAATTACTTCCTTTTCTAATCTCTCTTTTTGCTCTTTGCCCCACACATACAGAGGAAAACAATTCTTTTTTATTGTGCATATACTAGCTATCATTCTACGGTTCCATTTGACAAAAAATGATGTTTTCATATTAAAAAATCTATGTGTTTTTCCCTTTTTGATTAAAAAACAGAAGTTTTCTTGCTTGAACTGAGATCACAGAAATGATAATAAGTGTGAAATTAAGTAGTAAAGGGTGAAATCTACTGGTGTCTGCAGCTTAACTTTGAAATGAGTCAGAAAGTAAGTTGAATGGATGATTGCTTAGAAGAATGGGTAAATGAGTAGTAGATGTATGATAAAGCAAAAAGAGCAAAACATTAATTTATGACCTGGGTGGTTGGTGTATTGGTTTTCACTGTACTATGCTTCTAAATTTTCTCCTTCATTGATACTTTTCATAATAAAATGTGGGAGAAAATGTAATAAACAACAAGATCTTACTGTATAGCACAGGGAATGATACTCACCATCCTGTAGTAAACCATAATGGAAAATAATAAGAAAAAGAATATATATATATATACATTATATGTGCACATATGTATACAATTCAATCAGCTGGCCATACACCAGAAACTAATATTGTAAATCAACTATACTTCAGTTTCAATAAAGAATAAAATATTGGAGAAAACTAATACAGCATAAGCTTATCTTCCTCACTTAGTTCAGTTCATTCAGTCACTCAGTTGTGTTCGACTGTTTGTGACCCCATGGACTGCAGCACACCTGGCTTCCCTCCATCATCAACTCGGAGCTTGCTCAAACCATCTCATCCTATGTCATCCCCTTCTCCTCCTGCCTTCAATCTTTCCCAGCATCAGGGTCTTTTGCAATGAGTCAGTTCTTTGCATCAGGTGGCCAAAGTACTGTAGCTTCAGCATCAGTCCTTCCAATGAATACTCGACTGATTTCCTTTAGGATGGACTGGTTGGATCTCCTTGCAGTCTAAGGGACTCTCAAGAGTCTTCTCCAACACTACAGTTCTCCAACACTACCAAGCATCCATTGTTTGGTACTCAGCTTTCTTTATAGTCCAACTCTCACATCCATACATGACTATTGGAAAAATCATAGCTTTGACTAGACAGACCTTTGTTGGCAAAGTAATGTCTCTGCTTTTTAATACGCTATCTAGGTTGGTCATAGCTTTTCTTCCAAGGAGCAAGCATCTTTTAATTTCATGGCTGCAGTCACCATCTGCAGTGATTTTAGAGCCCAAGAAAATAGACAGCCACTGTTTCCACTGTTTCTCCATCTATTTCCCATGAAGTGATGAGACCAGATGCCATGACCTTAGTTTTCTGAATGCTGAGCTTTAAGCCAACTTCACTTTCCTCTTTTACTTTCATCAAGAGGCTTTTTAGTTCCTCTTCACTTTCTGCCATAAGGGTGGTGTCATCTGCATATCTGAGATTGATATTTCTCCCAGCAATCTTGATTCCAGCTTGTGCTTCATCCAGCCCAGCGTTTCTCATGATGTACTCTGCATAGAAGTTAAATAAGCAGGGTGACAACATGCAGCTTTGATATACCCCTTTCCTGATTTGGAACCAGTCTGTTGTTCCATGTCCAGTTCTAACTGTTGTTTCTTGACGTGCATACAGATTTCTCAGGAGGCAGGTTAGGTGGTCTGGTATTCCCAGCTCTTTAAGAATTCTCCACAGTTTATTGTAATCTACACAGTTGTAGGTTTTGTCATAGTCAATAAAGCAGTAGTAGATGTTTTTCTGGAACTCTCTTGCTTTTTTGATGATCGAGTGGATTTTGGCAATTTGATCTCTGGTTCCTCTGCCTTTTGTAAAACCAGCTTGAATATCTGGAATTTCATGGTTCACATACTGTTGAAGCCTGGCTTGGAGAATTTTGAGCATTACTTTGCTAGTGTGTGAGATGAGTGCAACTGTGTGGTACTTTGAACATTCTTTGGCATTGCCTTTCTTTGGGATTGGAATGAAAACTGACATTTTCCAGTCTTGTGGCCACTGCTGAGTTTTCCAAATTTGCTGACATATTGAGTGCAACAGATTCACAGCATCATCTTTTAGGATTTTTAAATAGCTCAACAGCAATTCCATCACCTGCACTAGCTTTGTTCATAGTGATGGTTCCTAAGGCCCACTTGACTTTGCACTCCAGGATGTCTGGCTCTAGGTGAGCGATCACACCGTCGTGGTTATCTGGGTCATGAAGATCTTCTTTGATTAGTTCTATGTATTCTTGCCACCTCTTCTTAATATCTTAATACCTGCTTCTGTTAGGTCCATACTATTTCTGTCCTTTATTGTGCCCATCTTTGCATGAAATGTTCCCTTGGTATCTCTAATTTTCTTGAAGGGATCTCTACTCTTTCCCATTCTGTAGTTTTCCTCTGTTTCTTTGCATTGATCACTGAGGAAGGTTTTCTTACCTCTCCTTGCTATTCTTTGGAACTCTGCATTCCTCACCTAAATATCATCGTAAGCTCCGTTTTTTACCACAGTTTCTTTTTCAGAGTTTAGGCACGTTATTTTGATAACATTATAAAGACACAAGGAGAATATCAAGAAATATTTGTCAAGTGAATAAACAAATGAGCAAGAGGCAGGATGCGCCAAAATATCTCAGCTCAGAACTCATTCATTCAACAGATATTTACTGGTAAAAGGTTGTTTATTCAGCTCAGGGATCCATTTTAGGAGCAAGAAAACCCACTTTTGTTCTCTGAAACCACGTGTTTCATAAGGGTTCCTGGAAAGGGGCGTGGAGGAGCCAGGCCGCTGCAGAGGCACGTGGAGCTGCTGCTGGCAGCCCGGCAGGGGGAGGAGGAGGGAGGCCCGGGGAGTGGGCTCCTGGGAAAAGGGCATCCCACTGGGAGGGCAGCCCAGAGGGTGGCAGGGGGCGCTCACATCTGCAGCTCGTGCACATCCCACTCTGGACATCCCACGCAGGGCCCCGTGCAAAATGGACAGCCAGAGAGCTGTTAATCCTTTCAGGACGGAGGCAGCAGAACATGGACCCGAGCGTGGGGCCACCCTGAGCGCAGGGCGGGTGACTGCCGTTCCGGCCTCTCCTTTCTCACCTGATCCCTGAAAAGGCTCCGCTCAGTGACACAGCTAAAGTAAGGTGCTTTCCCCTCCCCTGGGGATCTGAGCTCCCTCGGGGGATGATCTTTGAATGGTTTTCCCTCCCTCAATGCCAAAGGGATGCCAGGCACTCTGGCCGAGGGTGGGCAGTACTGGGGGTATGGGTTCACAGGGCTGCACAGGCTGCCACGCCCCCTTCAGGCTGCCCAGTCCCTGCTGGGCTCTGAGGTGCCCTCTCTGCGGTCAAGGTCGAGCCTACAGAGAGGATGTGCCCTGGGGAGAGAGAACCGAACCTCAGGAGGCACTCGGGACACGGCATTTCTAGAAGAAGGAATCAGGGCATCCAGGGGTCTTGATAGCACCGTGTCCCTCGAGGAGCAGGCCGTGCAAGAGAGCGCTCTCCCCCGACTCTGCCACGTGACGGGCTGTGCGGAACCTGGGCAAACAGCCAGGTCTCCAAGGTCCTCAGCTGTAAAGTAGGGCAGGCGGTATCCCCTCCCTGCAGGGCTGTCTGGAGCCTCAGTGAGACAGTGAGTAGGAGTGCTCTGCTAACCCCCCGTGATGGCAACGTGGTAACAGGCAGAAACGGGTCCTTCCTCTCTAAGAGGCAAGCCATCATGTCTGAGTTAAGCAAGGGCTCCATTCCAAAACCATGAGCTGAGTGGAATTTTTACTAGAGTGATTACAGTCTAATCCAATCAGGTCCACGTGCCGGCAAATGAAGGTGGTCAACTGTCCATCTGCACCCTGCGAGTGCCGACTGGGGCAGCTAGTCCCTGGGACTTTTCAGAAATCTGTTAGTAAATACGTGCCACGAGGTCTTCTGATGATCTCCAAGGCAGAGAGGAGGAAATGGTGAGCTCAGGCTCAGAGGAGTACATCGACTTACTCAAAATCACACAGCTAGAAGTGGTTGGGGAAGCCAAGATTCAAAACTAGGTCTGACTCAGAGTTTCTCAGCATTCACTCTACTGACATTTTGAGCTGGATGATTCTCTGTTGTGAAGAGGTGTCCTGTGCCTCGCTGGATGTTTAGCAGCACCCCCAGCCTCTACTCACCAGATGCCAACAACACCCTCTCCTTCATTCCCAGACACGACAACCAAAAATATCTCTAGACATTTCCAGATATTCCTGGGAAGCAAATGAGCCACAGTTGAGAGCCACAGATCTAACGGAAGAATATGCCAGAAAAAAAAACAGCTTTCAGCTCAAAGTAAAGGGTGTCAAAAAAATAGATGTTGTCTAACAATACAATGCATTGCCTTGAGAGATACTGAGCTCCCCACTGCAGGAGGTATCCAAGAAGAAGCGGCTTTGGCTCCAAATTAGAAATACTTTTGCTTTCTCAATCGCAACTGTTGGTTTTGGATATAAGGAGCTGCGGGGCAGGAACTTCGGTTGACATCCAGAAAGGGGAGGCAAGGGGAACCGGAGGACCTGAGAGAGGCTACATAGGAGATGAGGCTCCCAGTACCTCACGTGTTCCTCCTTCTCTCCCATTTAAGCAACGCTGGTCCACGGAAGGCTTGGCACCCTTGCGGGGAGTAGGGCAGGGCAACGGTCCAGAACCCAGGCTTTGGAAACCAGTCAGCCGCCGCTGTCATCCTTCTCTGCCCTGGTTAGCTGGGCGAGATTTTCACTTCACGAAGCCTTAGTACTCTTCACCTCTAAAGCAGGGGTAAACTGCTAAGACGGGGCCTGCCGTACCGGAAGTGCTCATTTAACAGTAGCTGCGCTCTTTTCTCCCATTTCTTGGTGAGTGATGCAGCAAGCCCCTAGCCAGTCCCATCGAGCTCAGAGGAATCATCCTGACCTCTCCCTGCTTCTCCCCATGGCAGAAACTGTTAACAGGTCCCCAGTATCCCTTCTCTTCTATTTAGGAATAGACTTCTGCTATCCACATGAAAACACAGCTTCCGAGAATAGGACCACATTCCCCAGGCTTCTTTGTGGCTGGGTATGACCATGTGACTAAGTTCCAGTGAAACGGAAATGGAAACACAGCCGGCAAGTTCCAGAAATCAGCCCTAAAGGAAGGATGTATGCTTTTAATGCTGACAGGATGAGCAGAGCTTAAGCAGCTATTTTGGGACCATGAGAAAGAGCCTCAAGATGAGGAAAGTGAAGCAGGAATTGGGAAGGAGCCGAGGTCCCTGATGATCGTGAAGTTGTCTTACCAGCCAGAACCACCTCTGGGGTAGCTTGGGTTTCCTGTCACCGAATTCTAACCAACAGTGCTGCCTCTGACTTCAAGGAATTTGTCATATTAGGATGAGAAGAAAAACAAAAGATGAACAAACCGCATCAAAAAAATAAATCAGAAATTCCATGACGGCATCACCCACTCCACGGACCTGAGTCTGAGCAAACTCCAGGCGGCGGTGAAGGCCAGGAAAGGCTGGTGTGCTGCAGTCCACGGGGTCGCGGAGAGTCGGACGCGACTGAGCGACAGTTCGACTGGGACAAGTGCGACAACTGAGGGAAGCTCAAAGCAGGTGACGTGGGAGGGAAGAGCAGTCTTTCCCCAGGTCAAGTGGGGCTGTGGAGAAGGACGCCAGAGAACGGGGGATGTGTGACTGGGCTTTGAAGGATGAGTACAAGTTTGCAGGGCGGAAGGAAGAGGGACTTAAGGATGAATGAAAGAAAGATTAAAAGCACAGAGCTGAGTTTGAGGTGTTGGGAGGGAATCCTTGGAAGAGACTGGAGTACAGAATAAGGAGTCAGGGGACGCAGGCTGGGGCTCAGGCGGAGTTGTTTATTCGCTCAGTCGTGTCCGACAGTTCTGCAATCCCATGGGCTGTAGCCCTCCAGGCTCTGTCCATGGGATTTCCCAGGCAAGAATACTGGAGTGGGGTGCCATCCCCTTCTCCAGTAAGCAAGGGTTTTACCCTCTATGCCTTTGTCTGTGCTCCTTCTCCTTCCTGGAGCATCCTCTCGCCTTGAAGCTCTTAGCTGCTCCTCTTTCTGTGCTCAAGACACCCGAACTCTCCCCTTTACATCACCCTTCTTATCATTCTTTCCTTACTCGATTCTCTGCAACTACAAGGGGGTAGCTCTAGGGCACGGGGAGTGCCCACTAATTCTGCTTCTGAGGGTCGACACCCAGGGTCATAAAGGGGACACCATCTCCTTGCTGGCAGGGACCACACCTTTTCCCTGCTGCTGTTCTCCTGCGCTGGTGCATGAGAGATGCCCAGTGGATGCTCAGAGTTTACCGGATGAGCTCTGAAACGAAGACCCATGCAGGGAAAGAGGAGAAGGCACGGAAGGACCTCAGG
Source organism: Madoqua kirkii (assembly GCA_006408675.1). NCBI lineage: Eukaryota > Metazoa > Chordata > Mammalia > Artiodactyla > Bovidae > Madoqua > Madoqua kirkii. The sequence goes on along the minus strand of SJYC01086511.1, from coordinate 11,274 downwards.
GCAGAAGCTGTGGGCGTTATTTTTCACAGGCATCTTTAAACCAACAAAAACTTGAGATAAGATCTGTACTATTGATGAATACCAATACCTTTCAGTGACCTTTCCAACATTTTCTGGGAAACTTCTTTCATGATAATCTAAAACACGAATAAAGACCCACACATAAAGATGCTCACTGTGATGTTATTTATGGTAAGAAACAAAAGGAAATAATATAACCTTTGGGAACTATACATGTTATGGGATAGCTGCAGTCATCGACAATCACATTGATGGAACACCAGTAATGATATGGAAAGATGCTTATGATGAAATTATATTTACAACAGATGTGTGGACAGGATGATGTCAGTTCTGTGAACTAACAGGCTTAGAGAGAGGGTGAGTCTCTGCTATGTTAAAAGTGGTTTCCTCTGGGTAGTAAATAATGTTTATTATCTCTCACATTTTCCAAGATTTCAACAGCAAAGACAGACATGTTAGTTTTGTAACAGTGTGAGTAAGAACTAACTGTCCTCATTTTTTAAAGCAATATAAAATAGATTTATCCCATTGGAAAAAAGCTTTTTAATGTGTTTCACACTCTTAGAACATCTTTTATTTTCTTTGGTAGAAAGTCGGAATTTGGGATTCCTTTTGTGGTACATCCTGAACTGCACCCCACTCCCCATTCCAAATTGCTCTGCCTTCTGCCTCGTTTGTGTTGGATGGTCACTGTGGTCAAGTAAGCCACAGCATTAAATTCTTTGCTCTAATTCTAAGAAAGAGGCGCCATGCATGAGGGGCCCCCAAGTACTGCATATTCTCCTTGAGCCTGGCTCTGGCGTCATTTCCATCAAACGCTCATGTTTATCAATGCCACTGGCGATGGTGCAGAGAGCTGAATGCAAATGGCAAAATTCCATTATGAGCCCAGCACCAAACGAATGTGGCTGACTTGAAACTAGGACACTGCCGGGCTCAGAGTCAGCCTCCGGGTGAGACTCTACGGGCAGGCAGGGCCCCGAAGAGCTTTCTGGGGGTGGCGGTGCACATTCAAACATCTACAGAGTCAGGATGGCAGTTTAGTTGCTAAGTCATGCCCGACTCTTGCGAGCCCCTGGACTGTAGCCTGCCAGGCTCTTCTGTCCGTGGAATTCTCTGGGCAAGAATACTGGAGTGGGTTGCCATTTCCTCCTCCAGGGGATCTTCCTGACCCAGGAATCGAACCCAGGTCTCCTGCATTGCAGGCAGATTCCTTACCGATGGAACTACAAGGGAAGGCCACAGAGTCAGCGAGGAAAAGTTAATAAGAGCAGAGGACTGTGTGTGAAGTAAGACAGAATGTGGAGGCTGGGGCAAGCAGGAGACGATGTCTTTTGTCTGAAGAGGACAGTTGCCACTCAGAGGCCACCAACAGGCAAGTCCAGAGCTGCCTAACTTTAAAACGAATCCTAAACGCTGGATTTTTGCATGCAAACGCTTAGGTTTTTTTTTTTTTTTTTTAAGTTGTCCATTAGTTGGTTGTTTCATTTATTTTCTTGGACACTTAAACACAGGTGGAGCAAAAACCAGTTTGGGAGATCTGACCTGTGAGCCCTGAACTGGAGACTACCCAGGGTGGTGAGTACAAGAAAATGAGCCTGAGGCCGAAGAGACACTTTCTGGGGGTATTTGCCCAGCTCACGCCAAGCCTCCTCTCGGAGAACCGTCACTCATCCAGAAGTGGGTCCTGGTGGCCAAAGTCACACCATGTACACGCAACGTGATTGGACCAAGGGCTGTCTTCTGATCCTAAACGGGCCAATCCGTCCAATTCTTCTTCCAGAAAACTGGAATTAAGAGTTGCGCGGTCAAGGTGCTCAAGTCTCCTGAACTGAAGTGAGGCGGAATGAGGGCGGAGGCTGCCACTGGGGGGCAGTGTTGCTCACCTCCAGGCAGAAGGTGAGGAGGCAGACGCAGGGATGGATGTTCCTGCTCAAAGCTGAACTAAACCTTCCCCTCACACCACACACACAGACTAACCCAACTCACACCAAAAGTCGTAAATGTATGAGCCAAACCTGTCAAACATCTTAAAAGAAAGAGAAGAAAATCTTATGACCTTGAGTTAGCCAAAGCTTTCTTAGTCACAACCCCAAAGGCACAACCAATATAGGAAATAAATGGCTAACCTGGTATTCATTACAACTAAAAACCTCTGTGTTTCAAAAGCAAATGAAAAGCTACGGAATAGGAGAAAATGTTTGTATACTGTATATCTGTTAGATCATGTATCTGATGTATCCAGAACACATAAAGAACTCTTCCAACTCATAATAAACAAAGAAATCAGTTTAAAAATGGAAAAAGGACATGAATAGATACTTCACCAAGAAAGATAGAGGAATAGCTCACGAGCACATGAAAAGATGCTCGACAGCGTCAGTCTTTGGGGAAACACAAATCAAAACCGTAGTGAGCACCGCATACCCACCAGGATGTCTATAATTTTAAAAGACATACAATAATAAATGTTGATGAGGACGTGAAGAAATTAGAATCCTCATATACTGCTGCTGGGAATGTAAAAGGGAACAGTTACTTTGGAAAAGTCTGGCCTTTCCTTAACACTTAAAAATAGTTACCAGATGATTCTGTGGTAACTAGAATCATCTAGAGATATGCCCAAAAGAACTGGAGATATATGCCCATGTATTTGTGGGTTAACGTTTCCAGCACTCTTCATAACAGTCAAAAAGTGAAAACAACCCGAACGTCTGTCAACTGGTGAGCAGTCAAATTATGGTCTATTCATATCTGTCAATAAAAAGGAACAAAGTACCTATCCATGATATAACACGGAGGAGCTGCAAAAACAGCATGCTAAGGGAAAAGAATCCAGACCCAAAAGGCCACAAATGCAGTGTATGATTCCATTTCTATGAAGTGTTCAGAATAGGCAAATCCATACAGATAGAAAGAGGATTAGTGGTTGCCTGGGGGTTTTTTATTAGTGGTTGGTTGGGGGTGAGAACAGGAAGGAGTCTTTGAAAGTGTTGGCAATGTTCTAAGGTTAGATTCCAACAAAGGTCCATCTAGCCAAAGCTATGGTTTTTCCAGTAGTCATGTATGGATGTGAGACTTGGACTGTGAAGAAAGCTGAGTGCCAAAGAATTGATGCTTTTGAACTGTGGTGTTAGAAAAGACTGTTGAGAGTCCCTTGGACTGCAAGGAGTTCAAATCAGTCCATCCTAAAGGAAATCACTCCTGAATATTCATTGGAAGGACTGACGCTGAAGCTGATGCTCCAATACTTTGGCCACCTGATGCAAAGAACTGATTCATTTGAAATGACCCTGATGCTGGGAAAGATTGAAGGCAGGAGGAGAAGGGGAACACAGAGGATGAGATGGTTGGATGACATCACTGACTTGATGGACATGAGTTTGAACAAGCTCCGGGAGTTGGTGACAGACAGGGAAGCCTGGCGTGCTGCAGTCCATGGGGTCACAAAGAGTTGGACATGACTGAGGAACTGAACTGATCTGAAAGTTAGATTTGGATGGTAACTGTATAACCCTGTACACTAACAATAACTGAATTGAATGATTCACTTAGACTGGGTGAATTTCATGGAATATAAATAATAAAGTTGTTTGAAAAGAATTTCAGTGATTCAAGAAAGAAGCTGCCTGGGTTTCCAGATCCGTTTTGGTACACCAGTGTTGCTCCCCAGAATACTTACCATAGGGTTTGTTCTTAAAGGAAATAAACACGAGACTTCCCTGGTGGCTCAGATGGTAAAGCGTCTGTCTACAATGTGGGAGACCTGGGTTCGATCCCTGGGTTGGGAAGTTCCCTGGAGAAGGAAAAGGCAACCCACCCCACTCCAGTACGCTTGCCTAGAAAATCTCAGGATGGAGGAGCCTGGTGTCCATGGGGTCGCAAAGAGTCGGACAGGACTGAGCGACTTCACTTTCACTTGGACAAAGAAGAACGAAAGTAAATCTGGGTCGCAAAGGGCCACTATAGTTGGGCCACGGTTTTCACTCTGAGCTTCCCGCGAGCCAGAGCAAAGAGGAAAACAGAATCAGTTACCAGATTTTTAGGGTCACTTAAATGAGAGCAAACTAGCTGCTTAGCATAAGGACAACTTTAGCTGATACTAAGTTTTCATTAAAATGTATCTCATGGTTTCTTAAAGGGAGCACAGTGAAATGTTGTGCATAATTTTTTAATCATCAGAATTGGAAATATGGAAACAATGTAGCTGTATCAACCCTTTCCTTCTGTACCTAACTGGTTTCTCTCCTTGTATAATCTGGCTTAAGACTTTGGAAGACTGGACTGGCTTGATTGTTTGCCTGCCCCTCCCATCCCCCAGCGCTGGTGGGACAGGCTGGAACTTTTGTTTTTTAATTAGGTACAGGAAAGGGAAGCCGAAGGCTAATCATCACTAAATGGCAGAAGAAAAAAGTATTTTAAAAAACCAAACAACCCAGCTCTGTGTATTCTCTGGTCTGGAAATGCAGTATAGAGAAAGAAAAGCCATATTTCAAAGACTTTCTATATACCTGCACTGAGCTAGGGGGTGGGATGGTTTCCTTATTTAATCCTCACAATGCTGAGAACCGCACAAGAAAGTAATCCTTCATGCCCTCATTTTAGAGATGTGGACGCAGAGACTTCTGCAGTTGCTGGTTGCCCTGCATTAAGGAAGCTCCAAGGCTCCAAGGGCAACTGAAGGGCAAGTCTTATTTAAAGGCTTAAGTGATACCCACCTTCTAAGACACCTGAATGAGCTGCAGACACTCCCCTCCTTGCCCTCGTTTGCCCTCCTTTTCACTACAGCGAGAAACAGAGGGAAGTGAATAAATGCTTTACGTAATGAATTCATGGAATTGGAAACATAAACATCCGTGCTAACATTAGTCAAGGACGCAGCATCCACGGTACTGGGCCCGGCGCGAGCGCACGAATCGTTTCAGGACATGATGAATAATGCTTTCTTTCTGGTCCAAATCCTTGGAGACTGAGCTGTGAAAAAGGCACTGTCAAAGACCAAAGTTATCCAGGCTGTCTCTCCTTAAGAATTATGATATTGAAGTAAATAAAAGAGCTGACAGAAGAGAAAGGAGAGGCAGACACGGTGTTTATATGCAGCAGCTCCTGGGCGATCAGGATTTTCTTCAAACTCTCCGGCTCCTTCAGTCAAGTGACCTGGTGCCTGAGTGCAGCGCCCACCCCAGCCCCACACCAGGGCTCTTTTGCTCCGCTAACTGGTCAAGGCTCCCATTGGTTCTGGGGCCAGACTTCCCGGTGATGTGTATGTGTACGGGCTCAGGTGTATGTCAGTCAGTCTGGCTACTGACTACATGCTAATATTCATCCCTCCATCCAACCATATCAAAAGTCTTTATGGGACCTCATGGACTATAGCCTGCCAGGCTCCTCTGTCCAGGGAATTCTCCAGGCAACAATACTGGAGTGGGTAGCCATTCCTTTCTCCAGGGGATTGTCCCAACCCTGGAACCAAACCTGGGTCTCTCCTGCACTGCAGGCAGAATCTTTGCCATCTGAGCCACCAGTCAACATGAAGGCTAAGCACAATCCCTATTTTCATGAAGCTCACAGCCTGTACTCGTGGTGATCAACCTTGGCCTCGAGAGCTTTTAACACGTACTAAGACATCTGCTTCAAGGAAGGTGGGGTACAGGTACTTTTTCCTCTTCTTCTGGCTAAGTTCAATTTAAAAACAAACAGAAGATGATTCTGAACAATGCAGAGGCGTACGTGGACCAGCTACTCTTTGGATTTCTTAGGAATCCAAGACCCAAAGAATCACACAGCATTGAGTCCCCTGGGTTTTCACTTGGCCAAATATATTCTGAGACTTTGAGCTGAAGAAGTTGGCAACTCAAAGCACCAAAGGGCACAGGCGAAAGAAAAATAGTCCCGGTAAAAGCCTGCCACGTCTAGACAGAAACACAGGAAAAGCACAGGCCAGGAAGAGAGAACCCCTGCAGACGCTGACTGCTCTGTGGCAGGCAAACAGCACAGAAAAGCGCGGGAGCCCAGCTCCCATCCTCGCAGCGAGGGCTGGAGGGGCACCAAGATCTTGACCCTTGTCAGGCTACACGTGGAGACCCAAGCCCTCTGCCCCCACTGGGGGGGGTGCCCCTGCAGTCCCCAGTAGGGCTGTTCATCCCCATCCGTGAAGACAAACCCCGCATCCACCCTCACAGTGTCTATGAAGGCAAACCAACCCCTCCCGGCCAGGCAGTTATCCCTGGGGGCCTGGTGGGGAGCCAGAACTCTACCTCCCTGCTCTTCAGTAATGAAGACCCCTCCCCAAGTCAAGTGTCAGAGAAGCTGAGTGGGGAGAAGCCACAAGGAAGTAGTGAGTCAGTGCGCCCTCCCGCCCCCGGCCCTGCCTCCTTTGCTGAAGCAGGGGTGTCCCTGGTGGCCTAGGGGTTAAGAATCTGCCTTCCAATGCAAACGATGCAGGTTTGATCCCTGCTTGGGGAACTAGGATCCCACAGGCCCTGGGGCAACCCACACGTGGCAACAACCCAGCCTGCACCACAACGAAGACTCGGTGCAGCCAGAAATAAACCCAGTATTAAAAAATTTAAGAAATCAATAGGACAAGACTCAGATATGACTCAGAGTCTCATCAGATAATATCTAAACTGTCCACACTTCAATCAGAAATCACTTGTCATGTCAAAAACTGGGGAAATTTCAAATGGCATTAAAAAAAAAATCAAGAGATACCCATGACATGATGATAGAGATGTAAGGATTGTGTGAGGAATATTGTAAAGTAATGATCATAAAAACACCCAGTGTGCAAATGGGAACACGATTGAAACAAATGAAGAAGGAAAGCCCACGTGCCTAGACCCTGTGCGCTGCAACAAGAGAAGACCAGGCAGTGAGAAGCCCACGCAGCCCCCACTCACCACAACTAGAGGGAAGCTCACACGAAGAGATGAAGACCCAGCACAACCACAAACACAGAAAGAATTTTAAAAGCTTCAACAGTTACAAAACCAAAATAAGAACCAAAGGGACATTTTCAAACTGAAAAAATAAAAACACTCACCAGACGTGTTCAACATCAGGATGGAGGGAGCTGAGGAAAGAATCAGTGAACTAGAAGGCACACAATAGAGATGATCTAGTCTAAACATCAGAAGTGAAAGGTTGTTGTTGAATCACGACGCCGGGATTCTTGGCCCCCGGAGGAGAAGAATTCAATCCGGGGCCAGAGATGAGGCTTGATCGCTCAGAGCTTTTGTGTAATAAAGTTTTATTAAAGTATAAAGGAGATAGAGAAAGCTTCTGGCATAGACATCAGAAGGGGGTAGAAAGAGTACCCCCTTGTTAGTTTTAGCAATGAGTTTATATATTCTCCAACTAATCCAAAGAAGGTCTGGAGGTTGTAAAGACCTCACCAGACCTACTCCCATAATTTACATGTTAAGATAACAGAATTAGCCAGAAGGTTTAATCCAGAGACTGTCTTCAGGCAGAATACATAATACATTGTTGTTATATAATCCTTGTAAAGAGAAGGTTTAATCCAGAGACTGTCCTCAGGCAGAATACATTGTTGTTATATAATCCTGAGGAACGGTAGAGAAGTAAGTTTGTCCTTTCTTCCTCCTTGAGAATTCCAGACCCTCTCTCTTTGGGGACCCCTAGACTTCTTATCAACCTGCCTAGGAAATGACTCTCAGAAGGAGGAGACTGAAAACAAAAGAGAGTCCCAGGCTCCTGCGGGGAAGCAACAAGACAGCTAGCATTCCTGTAGCCAGGCTTGGGAGTTGATGAAAAAGAGACTGGGGATAAAAAGATACTGGAAGATATAACGGCTGAAAATGTCCTAAATTTGACAAGAGGCAGAAACCTACAGAACCAAGCAGCTGAGATAACCTCCCCAACTCCACAGAAGAACCCAGACCAAGACACATCATAATAAAACTTCTGAAAATTAAAGAAGAAAAAAATCTGCAAAGCAGCCAGGAAAAACAAGCAAACAAACAAAAACATGTTACCATAATAAGGAAGACAGCAGATCACTCTTCAGAAAATCCAGAGAGGAGCAGGAAGGGACACAAGGTTTCTCAGAGGCTGAAAGGAAAGAACTGTCAACCCAGGATCTGATACTCAGTGAAAATATCCTTAAGAAATAAAGGATGTCAGCATGTTCTCAGGTAAAGAACTTGCACAACACTTTTATGCAGAAAACTGCAAAATGCTAATAAAAGAAAGAAAAGATCTAAATAGACACACAGTGTCCACAGATTAGAAGATTCATAGTAAATATGTAAGCATAGTAAATAAGTCAATTCTCCTCAAATCAATGTAAAGATTTAATGCAGTTTCTCTCTCGATCTCAGCAAGATGTCTTACAGGGAAGGAAAGACTATTCCAAAATCTATGTAGAAGGACAAAAGAACTAGAAATAGCTAAGACAATCTTAAAAAAGTCAAATAAATGAAAGAAATCAGTCTGTGTGCTTTCAAGACTTATGATATGGCCACAGTAATCAAGACTGTGGTATCAGTGGAGACAATGGAACAGAATAAGAACTAAGAAATAGACTTGCACAAATAATATGCCCAGGAGATTTTTCACAGACACACACCACCAATTTAACTGAGGTAAGGGTGTTTTCAACAAACGGTGCTGGAGCAACTGGACATCCACAGACAAAAACTAGAATCTCATATGTGATTAAAAAGTTCACTCAAAATGGTTCACAGACATAAATGTGTTCAGTTGCTTAGTTGTGTCTGACTCTTTGCAACCCCACGGACAGGAGCCCACCAGGCTCCTCTGCCCATGGAATTTTCCCAGGCAAGAGTACTGGAGTGAGGTTCCATTTCTTCCTCCAGAGGATCTTCCTGACCTGGGGATCAAACCCATGTCTCTTCTACCTCCTGCACTGGCAGGCGGATTCTTTATCACTGATGCCACGTGGGACGCTCCAAAGGTAAAACATAAAACCATAAAACTTTTATTTAAAAAAATAAGAGAAAATCTTCAGGGTCCACCCAAGGCAAAGAGTTCTTAGACTTGGTACCAAAAGCATGAACCATAAGAAAGCAAAACTGATAAACTGGCTCTCACTCAGTTATTTACCTGCTCCCATCAGCACAGCACAGTGTACACATGTGTCTCATACCATTATTTATTTGTAATTTTTTTTAACAGATTCACCTTCTTTTTTTAAGCTTAAATGCATCCCACTACATATGAAAAACTAGTCATCTTTTTTTATCATCTGTAGAAACTTTCCATAAGAATAAATAAGAGCAACAACAAAATATTGTAACTAAATTCTAGCCAAACATTTTGAGGACTGCTCTTCTTTGTTTTCTTAAAAAAAAAAAAAAGGTGAGCAAGGGTAAGATAGGTGTTAAAGATCTACCAACACCAAACTGTGACTCTCCTGGAGGTCATCAGAAAGACTGAAAACCCATGTGGTCAGTGTTGATTAATGCCACATCTGAGTACCCTTTAGAGTCACTTCAAGTGAAAGTGAAAGTCACTCAGTCATGCCCGACTCTTTGTGACCCAATGGACAATCCATGGAATTCTCCAGGCAAGTATACTGGGGTGGGTAGCCTTATCCCTTCTCCAGGGGATCTTCTCAATCCAGGGGTCAAACCCAGGTCTCCCACATTGCAGGTGGATGCTTTACCAGCTGAGCCACGACTGAAGCCCAAGAACACCAGAGTGGGTAGCTATCCCTTCTTCAGCAGATCTTCCCAACCCAGGGATCGAACTGGGGTCTCCTGCATTGCCGGTGGATTCTCTACCGACTGAGCTATCAGGTATCAACTAAAATTCGTTAAATACTGTTTTCAGCCTCATCATACAATTGCTTTGTTCCTAAACGCCTCTAAGGAAAAGTGCAAACTGTACAGACTGCTGGCAGGACTCACCCTAACCCACTAAACTGCAGTAAAAATGCTCCCACTGTCCCCAACCACACAGGTTCTTTCAGCCTTAGGGTTCTGTACAGGGTGCTCCTTCTCAGAGAATGTGCCTCGAGGGTTGCGACCACAGCTTTGTTTACGTTGTCTCCTTCTGACTCCATTTCAGAGCTTGCCTGGAACAAAGCAGGTGAGAAGGATGGGGTGGAGTGGGGGTCGGGAGAGGGAAGGGATGGAAAGGTTGATAGAAAAGATGGGAGGGAAGAAAAAGAAAGGAAGGGAGGAGGGTGAGAATGAAAAGAAGGAAGGATGGAGCGGGGAGGGGAGGAAAAAAGATACTGAGGAACTCCTATTTACCGAGCAAGTGAAGTGAAGGCTGCCCAGTCGTGTCTGCCTCTTTGCGACCCCATGAACCGTTGTCCGCCAGGCTCCACTGTCCATGGGAGTCTCCAGGCAAGCATGCTGGATCCCCTTCTCCAGGGGATCTTCCCAACCTAGGGATCAAATGGAGTCTCCTGCATTGCAGGCAGATGCTTTACCAGCTGAGCTACCAGGGAAGCCCTGTTTGCAGAAAAAAACCCCTCTGAAAAACTCCTTCCTCTTTGAAGGTTCCCATGTCCTTCAGCCACCGCTAAGCACGCCTTTCTCTAGGATCCCACAGTGCTCTTTTCATATCTCTATCAAGGCATTTAATGGTCTGCATTCTACTGAGTGAATACATGAATACATTCAGCTTTTCTTCATTAGACTTTGAGCCTTACCAGGGCAGGGACAATATAATATTCACTTATAATTTGGCACCTGACCCAGTGGTTCTCAACCTCAGCTGCACACTGGAATCACACAGAGCTTTAAAAAGTACTCACACTGGGACTTCCCCACTTGCACTGCAGGAGGCACAGGTCCAATCCCTAGTTGGGAAACTAAGATCCTGCATGCTACATGGGGTGATTAAAAAAAAAGGCTTAGGGAATTCCCTAGCAGGCCAGTGGTTAAGACTGCGCTCTCACATCCTTGAACGTGATTCTGACTTAACTGATCTTGAGTGTGGTCTAGTTTTCAGGACTTTTTTTTAAACTTTTCAAGAGTTTTGATAACTCTCCAGATGCAACCAAGATTTTGAACCATGGTCCTAACTCAAAGCAAATTGGTAGGAGGAACTCAATAAATGATTTACTCAATGAATCAGTAAATGGATGAATTCTGTCTTTAACACAGGGTCCCCAAGCATAGGGCCAGGGACCAGTACCGGTTTAGACAGAAAGAGGTGAGTGAGTGAAGCTTCGTCTGTGTTTACAGGCACTCCCCATCTCTCATGAGCTTCTCAGGTAGCTCAAGTGGTAAAGAATCTGCCTGCCGATGC
>SJYC01086510.1:0-21467 GCA_006408675.1 Madoqua kirkii | reverse complement strand
CCCGGGGGGGGCGGGGTGGGGTTGAGGGGGGGGAGTCCTCTGCAGGAAGAAATTGCGACCCACTCCAGTATTGTCTGGGAAATCCTGTGGACAGAGGAGCCTGATGTGCTTCAGTCCACGGGGTCACAAACAGTAGGACGTGACTAAGCACATACACACTCAGTGCCTCCCGCCTCGCACATTACCGCCTGAGCTTGGGAAGAGCAGCTTAGGGCGCCCGCTGATTCTGCGGTATGGTGAGTCGCATAGTTAGTTCATTATACATCACAACGGTAACAATGATAGAAACAGAGCGCACAATATACGCATTTGAATCGTCCTGAAACCAAACCATTCAATATCCTGGTAATCCAGGTCTATGCCCCAACCAGGAACGCTGAAGAAGCTGAAGGTGAATAGTTCTATGAAGACCTACAAGACCTTTTAGAACTACACTCAAAAAAGATGTCCTTTTCATTATAGGGGACGGGAACGCTAAAGTAAGCAGTCAAGAAACACCTGGAGTAAGGGGCAAATTTGGCCTTGGAATGCAGAATGAAGCAGGGCAAAGACTCATAGAGTTTTGCCAAGAAAATGCACTGGTCATAGCAAACACCCTCTTCCAACAACACAAGAGAAGACTCTACACATGGACATCACCAGATGGTCAACACTGAAATCTGACTGATTATATTCTTTGCAGCCAAAGATGGAGAAGCTCTATACAGTCAACAAAAACAAGACCAGGAGCTGACTGTGGCTCAGATCATGAACTCCTTATTGCCAAATTCAGACTTAAATTGAAGAAAGTAGGGAAAACCGCTAGACCATTCAGGTATGACCTAAATCGAATCCCTTATGATTATACAGTGGAAGTGAGAAATAGATTTAAGGTACTAGATCTGATAGACAGAGTGCCTGATGAACTATGGAATGAGGTTCGTGACATTGTACAGGAGACAGGGATCAAGACCATCCCCATGGAAGAGAAATGCAAAAAAGCAAAATGGCTGTCTGGGGAGGCCTTACAAATAGCTGTGAAAAGAAGAGATCTAGACCATTCAGGTATGACCTAAATCAAATCCCTTATGATTATACAGTGGAAGTGAGAAATAGATTTAAGGGACTAGATCTGATAGATAGAGTGCCTGATGAACTATGGAATGAGGTTTGTGACATTGTACGGGAGACAGGGATCAAGACCATCCCCATGGAAAAGAAATGCCAAAAAGCAAAATGGCTGTCTGGGGAGGCCTGACAAATAGCTGTGAAAAGAAGAGAGGCGAAAAGCAAAGGAGAAAAGGAAAGATATAAGCATGGTTAGATGGCATCACCAACTCAGTGGACCTGAGTTTGGATAAACTCTAGAAGTTGGTGATGGACAGAGAGGCCTGGTGTGCTACAGTTCATGGGGTCACAAAGAGTTGGACACAACTGAGAGACTACATTGAACTGAACTGAATGAATCAGGATAAAGCTAAAAAACACAGTCTTTAAACTAATGAATGGATTGATATGAAAATTTAGTTTCCTTTTAAGTTACTTTCCAAATGTTGGAAACTTTTATTACATCTGCTTTTTACCTGTTAAATGCTCTTGGTTCTATAATGCTCAATTCTGATTGTCTAAATTAGCATAGCAAAAATATGTTTGGAATGAAACCCAAACATATGAATATGACATCATTGACAAAATGAGTCTAGATTAAAATAAACTGAGTTTATATGTTATCCTATTGCAAACAATTTCATGGAAGCTAGTGGAAGAATCTAGCATTTATTTACCTAATATACTCTTTATTGCTAACATAATTTTCATATGGCTAGAGGAACCCCAAAGGTTAAAACAAATGCCTGTTTACTAATTCCTAGGGTTTTTTTTGTTTTTTTGTTTGTTTGTTTGTTTGTTTACTTTTAAGATTAAAAAAATGAAGGAGATAAGGAAAGGAAAAATAGCTTAGCCTTTTGGTAAGAATCTTAGCATATAATTCTCTATTTGTTTTTTTTTTAATCATGAGATTTGGTTAACTTTTACATTTTTTTTCTTTTATATATCCTAAATTCATACTTCCTTAATTTGTAAGATAGTTCCTTGTTCTTTCAATAACAGAGATAGAAAACAACAAGCTCACATTATCTGCACAAAAGGCAATGGCACCCCACTCCAGTACTCTTGCCTGGAAAATTCCATGGACAGAGGAGCCTGGTAGGCTGCAGTCCATGGGGTCGCTAGGAGTCAGACACAACTGAGCGACTTCACTTTCACTTTTCACTTTCATGCATTGGAGAAGGAAATGGCAACCCACTCCAGTGTTCTTGCCTGGAGAATCCCAGGGACGGGGGGAGCCTGGTGGGCTGCCGTCTATGGGGTCGCACAGAGTTGGACACGACTGAAGCCACTTAGCAGCAGCAGCAGCAGCAGCAGCAGCAGCAGGAACTCTCTTTTTCCTTGTCAATCATACACCAACAAAAAAAAAAAAAATGGCAATGAGTCCTTTAGAATCTTTAACTGCTTAATCTATCCTTTCCAACATTTCCAGGCAGACACACTAAATGGTTATGCTATGGACTGAATATTTGTGTACCCTAAAATTCAACATGAAGACCTAACCCCCAACATGATGATATTTGGTGATGACATCTTTAGAGAATAATTGGGTTTAGATAGAATTAATGGCCTTATAGGAAGAGGGAGAAAGAGACAGAGAGATGTCTATGTATACATAACCAAGAAAGACCATGTGAAGACACAGGTAGAAGGCAGCCATCTGCACATAGGGGACTCTCGCCAGAACCTGACTATGCTGACACCATGATCTTGTACTTCCAGTTTCCGGAACTGTGAGAAAATAAATTTCTGTTGCAGACATTCAGTCTGTGGCATTTTGTTATGATAGCCCTGAGTTCATCAATACAGGTAATAAACACTACAGGATTTTAAAGCTGGAAACATACTCATAGATATCCATACCAAGTATTGAACATGGATCTCCATAGTTTCATATAAGCCCCATGATGGTCAATTGCATTGTCCTGCCCTAATAAGACATCTGTGTAACTTGATTCATGCTAGTTACTCTTGTTACTGCTGATCTTCTCCTTTTATACATGAGGAAAATAAAGTTCAGAGATGTAAGGTGACTTGCCCAAGCTAAAGAAAGTAATTAAGAGAGATAGGGTTCTAGAGTTCAGATCTCTTGATAACCTATCTGGTTTTCTGCTACACAGCCGACCTAAGGGGTGCATTAGTTAACCATAGCACCAGGACATTAGGCTAGCAAATAATTTGGTTACTTGAACATGGAGACCAGGGGGAAATATCAAGCAAAAAAAGATAAAATAAGTCATTTATTTTATCTATTTATCTGTCCAGATGGATTAATCCTGAAAAATTACATAGTAAATTTGAATATGAAATATCATCATTTTGGTAGTAAAAAGACAAAACAAAAATTCTCATACGTTCTTTGAAGTAATTCTGTTAATGTTGACTTCAAAAAGAATCTAAAGGTATTTTGGTAGGAAAATATGATAAAAGAGATGATAGCAAAGGAAATAACATTAACAAGTAAAAATAATTATGAAATTCTATATTCTGACCCAGGGATCAAACTCAGGCCTCCTCCACTGCAGGCAGATTCTTCACTGTTGAGCCACCAGGGAAACCTACGAAGAATGCATGCAATTCTGCCTGATAACATGAGGAAGGAGGAGATCCTAAGAGAAGGAATAACAAGGTTACTTAGTCTTTAGTCTTCTGAGGCTAAAACCCAAAGATTGAAATAAGTAGGAAAAGTAGGAAATAAGACTCAGAGTAAGCACACACAAAACTGTGGAAGGCCCTGGATGCTCTATTAAGGGCTTAGTCTCTACAGATAATGAGAATCTGTGAAAATAGTTTTGTTTGATTTTAGCAGAGGAATATGTGTTTTAGGATATATGAGGAATATCCATAAGTAATAACTTTCTTTGAGAACAGCGGCAGGCAGCCAAAGAACCCACAAATCCATATGTTTACAATAAAGGACGTTGATATAAATGGCTTTTGAAAGTTGGCAACCATGTTAAGATGCCTGAAAAAGCAATTAATAAAACTGTTGAAACAGTCACCCACTGAATAAATATCAACTAAGCACCTTCCCAAGAGACTGCATTAGCACTGAAGGTATCCAAAGTGTAACATATGGCTTCTCCCCTCCATGGGGAAGACCTGGGTTTGATCCCTGGGTGGGAAGGTCCCCTGAAGAAGGGAACGGCTACCCAATCCAGTATTCTAGCCAGCAGAATTCCATGGACTGTATAGTCCATGGGGTCGCAAAAAGTCAGACACAACTGAATGACTTTCACTTTCTTTCTCTAGAATGTATTCCCATTTTTTCCTAGGATTTTATTTTCATTAACCAATAACACATTTAACCCTGTTTAAGATTTGTGCTCAATCATTCAGTCATGTCTAAGCCTTTTCAGCCCCATGGATTGTAGCATATTTCTACCTACTTTTAAATAAATATTTTTATAGCTGTAATAAGTTTATATCAAAATCAGCTACTGTCTCCAAATTAAATTAGATCTTAATCATGACCAAAAGTGGTCTCACAAATGCTATTATATGAGACTGAAGGTTAGGTCTATTTGACCCACTTTATAAAACCAGAGAAAGAGAAATAAGTTTCTCATTAGAGCCTTGACTACCAATTTGAAGATATGTCTTTTCAGGGAACATGTCCACAAGGAAATTTCAGTAGCAATCTCTGAATTCTTTTTAGGTTAAAAAAAAAAAACTGACAAAAAATCTTCTCTCTTGCAGTCTACCCTGAAAAAGAGGCTTGCTTTACTTGTTCTCAAATATTTGAAACAAGCAACATCCAGGACTGGTGCCTCAGGGCACATATGCTCACTTAAGCCAAAAACAAAAATTTTTTAAAAATCACCATTAAAAAGGGTAAAGGTACAAGAGAATAAAGAGAGAAATATTTTGCTCTGAAATGTGAAAAACTGGAGAAGGAAGATATTTGAAGTACAGGGTAAAACCTCACCACTTGAAATGCTCTAATAGGTGTGAATAGTATGAGCTGCAGAGTAAATTATACAGGTATTACAAGGCTCCTGCAATTCCATCACTATTATCTGTCTCAGCCTACAACAGTGTTGATCAACATCTTGTCATGAGGAAATAAAACATTAGAGAGTGTGGCAGCAGCACTGGCATTGCACTAGTGATCAAAAGAGTGACGAGTTAGAATATCCATTTTCTCCATTATCTACAGTTGCCAAGATATGGAAGCAACCTAAATGTTTATCAGCAGATGAAAGGATAAAGAAGAAGGGATGTATATAGGTATATACAATGGAATACCACTCAGTCATTAGAAAGAATGAAACTCTGCTGCTTGCAATAAAATGGATGGACTTAGAAGCATTACACTAAGTGAAATGTCAGACAAAACAAGTAATATATATATCATCACTGTATGTAAACTCTAAAAATATAAAACAAATTAGTGAATATAACAACAACAACAACAACAACAACAAAAATAAGCAGATTCACAGATACAGAGAACATACTAGTGATTACCAGTCAGGAGAGGAAAGGAAGGAGGGACAGGAGGATGAAGAGGTGCAAACTACTATATAAAAAACAAATAGCTACAAGGATATATGGTATAATACAGGGAATGTATCCAATATTTGATAACTCTAAACAGAGTATAACATTTTAAAATTGTAAATCACTAAATATTGTACACTTGGCCCTTAATGTCTTAGTTCAGTTCAGTTCAGTTGCTCAGTCGTGTCTGACTATTTGCTATTCCATGGACTGCAGCACGTCAGGCTTACCTGTCCAACACCAACTCCAGAACACGCTCAAACTCATGTTCATCAAGTCAGTGATGCCATCCAACCATCTCATCCTCTGTTGACCCCTTTTCCTCCTGCCTTCAATCTTTCCGAGCATCAGGGTCTTTTCCAATGAGTCAGTTCTTCGCATCAGGTGGCCAAAGTATTGGAGTTACAGCTTCAGAATTGGTCATTCCAATGAATATTGCGGAAAAATTCCCTTTAGGATAAAATGGTTTGATCTCCTTACAGTCCAAGGGACACTCAAGAGTCTTCTCTAACACCACCATTTAAAATCAAGTGTCTTAGTAGTCATATAGTAGCTTCTCTCTTCTTCCTTTTACCATATACTAGTTTTGAGACCATCTGGACATACTTTTGGAGAAGGCAATAACAACCCACTCCAGTACTCTAGTTTGGAAAATCCCATTGGCGGAGGAGCCTGGTAGGCTGTAGTCCATGGGGTCATGAAGAGTCGGATACAACTGAGCGACTTCACTTTCACTTTCCACTTTCATGTATTGCAGAAGGAAATGGCAACCCACTCCAGTATTCTTGCCTGGAGAATCCCAAGGATGGGGGAGCCTGGTGGGTTGCCATCTATGGGGTCGCACAGAGTCAGACACGACTGAAGCAACTTAGCAGTAGCAGCAACAGCAGCAAGACATACTTTAAATGAAACTACTGGAAATAATTCTTCTTTGAAAAATATATTTGGAGTCTTCTGCTTATGTTTTATTTTAGGAGTTTTATGGCTTCTGATTTAAATTTATGTTTTTAATACATTTTGCATTCCATTTTAATTCATTTTATTTCTTAGCAGCTGAAGATAGAGAAACTATATACACTCAGTTAAAACAAGACTGGGAGCTGACTATGGCTCAGATAATGAACTCCTTGTTGCAAAATTCAGACTCTAATTGAAGAAAGTAGGGAAAATCACTAGGCCTTTCAGGTATGACCTAAATCAAATTCTTTATGATTATACAGTGGAAGTGACAAATAGATTCTAGGGATTAGATCTGATAGAGAACTATGGATACAGGTTTGTAACTGTACAGGAGGTGGTGATCAAAACCATCCCCAAGAAAAAGAATTACCGAAAGGCGATATGGTTGTCTGAGAAGGCCTTACAAATAGATAAGAAATGAAGAGATGCAAAAGGCAAAGAGAAAAGGAGAGATATATTCATTTGAATGCAGAGTTCCAAAGAATAGCAAGAAGAGATAAAAAAGCCTTTCTAAGTGATCAATGCAAAAAAATTTAGAGGAAAATAATAGAATGGGAAAGACTAGAAATCTATTCAAGAAAATTAGAATTACAAAGGGAACATTTCATGCAAATTTGGGCACAATTAAGAACAGAAATGGTATGGACCTAACAGAAGCAGAAGATATTAACAGGTACAAGAATACACAGAAGAACTATACAAAAAAGATAGTAATGACTCAGATAACCATGAAGGTATGATCACACACCTAGAGCCAGACATCCTTGAATGTGAAGTCAAGTGGGCCTTAGAAAGCATCACTCAGAACAAAGCTAGTGCAGGTGATGAAATTCCAGTTGAGCTATTTCAAATCCTGAGATGACACTATGAAAGTGCTGCACTCAATATGCCAGAAAATTTGGAAAACTCAGCAGTGGCCACAGGATGGAAAAGGTTAGTTTTCATTCCAATTCTAAAGAAAATCAATGTCAAAGAATGTTCAAACTACTGCACAATTGTATTCATCTAACACTCTAAAGGAGAGTGAAAAAGTTGGCTTAAAGCTCAGATTCAGAAAACTAAGATCCTGGCATCCGGTCCCATCATTTTGTGGGAAATAGGTGGGGAAACAATGGAAACAGTGTCAGACTTTATTTTTCTGGGCTCCAAAATCACTGCAGATGGTGACTGCATCCATGAAATTAAAAGACACTTACTCCTTAGAAGGAAAGTTATGACCAATCTAGATAGCATATTCAAAAGCAGAGATATTACTTTGCCGATTAAGGTCTGTCTAGTCAAGGATATGGTTTTTCCTGTGGTCATGTATGGATGTGAGAGTTGGACTGTGAAGAAAGCGGAGTGCCAAAGAATTGATACTTTTGAACTGTGTTGTTGGAGAAGACTCTTGAAAGTCCTTTGGACTGCAAGGAAATCCAACCAGTCTATCCTAAAGGAGATCAGTCCTGGGTGTTCACTGGAAGGACTGAGGCTGAAGCTGAAACTCCAGTACTTTGGTCACCTCATGCGAAGTGTTGACTCATTGGAAAAGACTCTGATGCTGGAAGGGATTGAGGGCAAGAGGAGAAGGGGATGACAGAAGATGAGATGGCTGGATGGCATCACTGACTCGATGGGCATGCGTTTGAGTGAACTCTGCGAGTTGGTGATGGACAGCAAGGCCTGGCATGCTGTGATTCATGGGGTTGCAAAGATTCAGACACGACTGAGTGATTGATCTGAACTGAACCAAGCTGAACACTCTCGCAAAGTAATGCTCAAAATTCTCCATGCTAGGCTTCAACAGTATGTGAACTGAGAATTTCCAGATGTTCAAGCTGGATTTAGAAAAGGCAGAGGAACCTGAGATCACATTGCCAACATCTGCTGGATTATAGAAAAGGCAAGAGAATTCCAGAAAAACATCTACATCTGCTTCATTGATTATTCTAAAGCTTTTTACTGTGTGGATCACAACAAATTGTGGAAAATTCTTAATGTGATGGGAACACCAGACTACCTTACCTGCCTCCTGAGAAACCTCAAAAAGCAGCACTTAGAACAGACATGGAACAATGTACTTGTTTCAAATGGGGAAAGGAGTGTGTTAAGGTTGTATATTGTCACCTTGCTTATTTAACTTATATGCAAAGTACATCATGAGAAATGCCAGGCTGAATAAAGCACAAGCTTGAATCAAGATTGCTGGAAGAAACATCAATACCCTCAGGTATGCAGATAACACAACCCTCATGAAAGAAAGTGATGAGGAACTAAAGAGCCTCTTAATGAAATTTAAAGAGGAGAGTGAAAGAGCTGGCTTGAAACTCAGCACTCAAAAAACAAAGATCATGGCATCTGGTCCCAGCATTTCATGGCAAATAGATGGGGAAACAATGGAAACAGTGATAGACTTTATTTTCTTGGGTTCCAAAATCACTGCAGATGGTGACTGCAGCCATGAAATTAAAAGACGCTTGCCTCTTGGAAGAAAAATTATGACCAACCTAGACAGCATATTAAAAAGCACAGGCATTACTTTGCCAACAAAGTTATGTCTAGTCAATGCTACGGTTTTTCCAGTAGTCATGTGTGGATATGAGAGCTGGACCATAAAGAATGCTGAGCACTCTCAAGGACACTCTTGAGAGTCCTTTGGACTGCAAGGAGGTCAAATGAGTGAATCCTAAAAAAAATCTGCCCTGAATATTCATTGGTAGGACTGATGCTGAAGCTGTAGCTCCAATACTCTGGTCACTTGATGGGAAATACTGATTCATTATAAAGGACCCTGATGCTGGGAAAGATTGAAGGCCAGAAGAGAAGAAGATGACAGAGAATGAGATGGCTGGATGGCATCACCAACTTGATCGACATGAGTTTGACCAAGCTCTGGGAGTTGGTGATGGACAAAGGAGCCTGGCATGCTGCAGTCCATGGGGTTTCAGAGAGTCAGACACAGCTGAGCAACTGAACTGAACTGAATCTATTTTGAGTGTTTTTTTTTTAGAGAAACTATATACACTCAGTTAAAACAAGACTGGGAGCTGACTATGGCTCAGATAATGAACTCCTTGTTGCAAAATTCAGACTCTAATTGAAGAAAGTAGGGAAAATCACTAGGCCTTTCAGGTATGACCTAAATCAAATTCTTTATGATTATACAGTGGAAGTGACAAATAGATTCTAGGGATTAGATCTGATAGAGAACTATGGATACAGGTTTGTAACTGTACAGGAGGTGGTGATCAAAACCATCCCCAAGAAAAAGAATTACCGAAAGGCGATATGGTTGTCTGAGAAGGCCTTACAAATAGATAAGAAATGAAGAGATGCAAAAGGCAAAGAGAAAAGGAGAGATATATTCATTTGAATGCAGAGTTCCAAAGAATAGCAAGAAGAGATAAAAAAGCCTTTCTAAGTGATCAATGCAAAAAAATTTAGAGGAAAATAATAGAATGGGAAAGACTAGAAATCTATTCAAGAAAATTAGAATTACAAAGGGAACATTTCATGCAAATTTGGGCACAATTAAGAACAGAAATGGTATGGACCTAACAGAAGCAGAAGATATTAACAGGTACAAGAATACACAGAAGAACTATACAAAAAAGATAGTAATGACTCAGATAACCATGAAGGTATGATCACACACCTAGAGCCAGACATCCTTGAATGTGAAGTCAAGTGGGCCTTAGAAAGCATCACTCAGAACAAAGCTAGTGCAGGTGATGAAATTCCAGTTGAGCTATTTCAAATCCTGAGATGACACTATGAAAGTGCTGCACTCAATATGCCAGAAAATTTGGAAAACTCAGCAGTGGCCACAGGATGGAAAAGGTTAGTTTTCATTCCAATTCTAAAGAAAATCAATGTCAAAGAATGTTCAAACTACTGCACAATTGTATTCATCTAACACTCTAAAGGAGAGTGAAAAAGTTGGCTTAAAGCTCAGATTCAGAAAACTAAGATCCTGGCATCCGGTCCCATCATTTTGTGGGAAATAGGTGGGGAAACAATGGAAACAGTGTCAGACTTTATTTTTCTGGGCTCCAAAATCACTGCAGATGGTGACTGCATCCATGAAATTAAAAGACACTTACTCCTTAGAAGGAAAGTTATGACCAATCTAGATAGCATATTCAAAAGCAGAGATATTACTTTGCCGATTAAGGTCTGTCTAGTCAAGGATATGGTTTTTCCTGTGGTCATGTATGGATGTGAGAGTTGGACTGTGAAGAAAGCGGAGTGCCAAAGAATTGATACTTTTGAACTGTGTTGTTGGAGAAGACTCTTGAAAGTCCTTTGGACTGCAAGGAAATCCAACCAGTCTATCCTAAAGGAGATCAGTCCTGGGTGTTCACTGGAAGGACTGAGGCTGAAGCTGAAACTCCAGTACTTTGGTCACCTCATGCGAAGTGTTGACTCATTGGAAAAGACTCTGATGCTGGAAGGGATTGAGGGCAAGAGGAGAAGGGGATGACAGAAGATGAGATGGCTGGATGGCATCACTGACTCGATGGGCATGCGTTTGAGTGAACTCTGCGAGTTGGTGATGGACAGCAAGGCCTGGCATGCTGTGATTCATGGGGTTGCAAAGATTCAGACACGACTGAGTGATTGATCTGAACTGAACCAAGCTGAACACTCTCGCAAAGTAATGCTCAAAATTCTCCATGCTAGGCTTCAACAGTATGTGAACTGAGAATTTCCAGATGTTCAAGCTGGATTTAGAAAAGGCAGAGGAACCTGAGATCACATTGCCAACATCTGCTGGATTATAGAAAAGGCAAGAGAATTCCAGAAAAACATCTACATCTGCTTCATTGATTATTCTAAAGCTTTTTACTGTGTGGATCACAACAAATTGTGGAAAATTCTTAATGTGATGGGAACACCAGACTACCTTACCTGCCTCCTGAGAAACCTCAAAAAGCAGCACTTAGAACAGACATGGAACAATGTACTTGTTTCAAATGGGGAAAGGAGTGTGTTAAGGTTGTATATTGTCACCTTGCTTATTTAACTTATATGCAAAGTACATCATGAGAAATGCCAGGCTGAATAAAGCACAAGCTTGAATCAAGATTGCTGGAAGAAACATCAATACCCTCAGGTATGCAGATAACACAACCCTCATGAAAGAAAGTGATGAGGAACTAAAGAACCTCTTAATGAAATTTAAAGAGGAGAGTGAAAGAGCTGGCTTGAAACTCAGCACTCAAAAAACAAAGATCATGGCATCTGGTCCCAGCATTTCATGGCAAATAGATGGGGAAACAATGGAAACAGTGATAGACTTTATTTTCTTGGGTTCCAAAATCACTGCAGATGGTGACTGCAGCCATGAAATTAAAAGACGCTTGCCTCTTGGAAGAAAAATTATGACCAACCTAGACAGCATATTAAAAAGCACAGGCATTACTTTGCCAACAAAGTTATGTCTAGTCAATGCTACGGTTTTTCCAGTAGTCATGTGTGGATATGAGAGCTGGACCATAAAGAATGCTGAGCACTCTCAAGGACACTCTTGAGAGTCCTTTGGACTGCAAGGAGGTCAAATGAGTGAATCCTAAAAAAAATCTGCCCTGAATATTCATTGGTAGGACTGATGCTGAAGCTGTAGCTCCAATACTCTGGTCACTTGATGGGAAATACTGATTCATTATAAAGGACCCTGATGCTGGGAAAGATTGAAGGCCAGAAGAGAAGAAGATGACAGAGAATGAGATGGCTGGATGGCATCACCAACTTGATCGACATGAGTTTGACCAAGCTCTGGGAGTTGGTGATGGACAAGGGAGCCTGGCATGCTGCAGTCCATGGGGTTTCAGAGAGTCAGACACAGCTGAGCAACTGAACTGAACTGAATCTATTTTGAGTGTTTTTTTTTATGGTGTTAGAGAATAATCTACCCACTCCAGTGTTCTTTCCTGGAGAATCCCAGGGGCAGGGGAGCCTGGTGGGCTGACATCTATGGGTTGCACAGAGTTGGACACGACTGAAGTGACTTAGCAGCAGCAGCAGAGAATAATCTCATTTCACTGTTTTACATGTAACTGTCCAGTTTTCCAGCACCAGTTATTGAGGAGGCTGTCATTTCTCCGCTGTGTACTCTTACCTCCTTTGTTTGAATTAAATGACTATGCTTGTATGCTTATTTCTGGTCTTTACTCTGTTAATCTTTGTGTCTTTGCATGCACGTGTGTGTGTGTGTGTGTGTGCATGCCAGTACCATACTGTTTTGATATTTGCAGCCTTACAGTATAATCTGAAGTCAGGGAGCATGACTACCCCAACTTTGTTGTTTTTTTCTGAAGATTCTGTTAGCTGCTCAGGGTCTTTGTGTATCCATACAAATGTTAAGATTATCTGTTCCAGTTTTGTGAAAAATGTCCTTGGAATTTTGATGAGGATTGCAGTGAATCTGAGGATTGCCTAGGTAATATGGTCAATTTAACAATATTAAATCTTTCACTCTATGAATATCGTATATCTTTCCATTTTTGTTGTCTTCAGTTTCTGTTATCAATTTCTTATAGTTTTCACATTATCAGTCTTTTATCTCCCTCAGTAGGTTTATCTCTAAGTCTTTTATTGCAATTGTAAATGAGAATGTTTCCTTGATTTCTCTTTCTGATAGTTTATTGTTAATGTACAGGAATGCAACAGATTTCTATACATTAATTTTGTTTCCTACAGATTTACTGAAATCATTGATGGGACTAGTAGTTTTCTGTTGGCATCTTTAGGATTTTCTGTTCATAAAATCATGTCATCTGCAGACAGTGAGGATTTAAGGGAAGAGCTGTCTAATCTTTTAGAGTGATTCCTATAGAGAGAAGGGGGGGGGGTTGCCCATGAATTGCTGGATCTTGTACTCTGTCCTCAGTGGACACCCTGGGCCAGTTATGGCACTGAGATGTGCACATGTGTGAGAAATGAAAGTATTGAGCATAAAGATATGCAAAATTGGTAACCCACCACAGTGCTCTCTTGGCCAGAATTCATCCCAAGGGTTGTGAAACTGTCTTTATACTAAGAACCCTGGTGGCCAGGTGGCACTCAGCAAGGATGAACCACAGGACCACCACAGCAGATCAGCTTTCAATAGCAAGTCTCTGCCTCACTGAGCAGAGAAGGCAATGGCAACCCTCTCCAGTACTCTTGCCTGAAAAATTCCATGAATGGAGGAGCCTGGTAGGCTGCAGTTCATGGGGTTGCTAAGAGTTGGGCATGACTGAGTGACTTCACTTTCACTTTTCACTTTTATACATTGGAGAAGGAAATAGCAACCCACTCCAGTATTCTTGCCTGGAGAATCCCAGGGACAGAGGAGCCTGGTGGGCTGCCGTCTATGGGGTTGCACAGAGTCGGACACGATTCAAGCGACTTAGCAGCAGCAGCAGCAGCAGCCTCACCGAGAAGCCATGCCTGCAGTGGACTTCATGCATGCCCATTCTCTCCCTTTTTGGATTGCCTGACAAACTACCACCTCCATAATTTTCAGGAACAAATAAGATCCAGGCAGATGTACAAATAAATACAGTGTTAACTTTATGGAGCTCTTACTATATATATGCCAGATTCTAGTCTACACACTATACTTAGATTCTATTATCATTACCATTTTATTAAAAAAAATGGAATTAGAGGCCAAAAAAAAGCTAATTAGCTTTCCAAGCTACTGTTACATGGTAGAATTAGGACTCAAAATCTAGAAGTCTGATTCTAGAACCTGGGCTATGAACCACTGGTCATTATGACTTTCAGGGGGCTAATTAATTATAAAAACTAATATTGTAACTATATTTCTAACTGTTTAAAAATTCCTTGCTAATTTTAAAAAGCATTCATGAATGGGAAACTGTCTATTAGGATGCTTTAACCTTAACCATACCTCTACTCCCTTCCCAGATGTCTGTGTCTGGGCAAAGATATATTTATTTTTATCAGTAGTAAACTGATGTTTCTTCTCCTTTTCATTATGTCTTGAGACATTTTTAGAATATATATATGAATAAATGGGACCTAAAAAAACTTAAAAGCTTTTGCATGGCAAAGGAAGCAATAAAAAGGTGAAAGCATAATCCTCAGGAAAGAAGAAAATAATAGCAAATGAAGAAACTGACAAAGGGATAATCTCTGAAATATTTAAGTTGGACATGCAGCTCAGTATCAGAAAACAAACAACCCTACAAAATGAGTAGAAGACATAAACAACATTTCTCCAAAGAAAACACAGAGATGGCCAACAAACACATGAAAAATACTCTCCATTGCTCATTATCAGAGAAATGCAAATCAAAACTCCATTGAGGTATCACCTCACACCAGTGAGAAAGGCCACTGTCAAAAAACCTACAAACAATAAATGCTGGAGAGGATGTGGAGAAAGGGGAACTCTCTTGCACTGTTGGTGGGAATGTAAATTAATATAGCCACTATAATGAACAGTATGAGAATTCCTTAAAAATCTAGGAATAAAACTACTATATGACCCAGCAATCTCATTACTGGGTACAAACCCTGAGAAAACCTAAATCACATGTACCCCAATGTTCACTGCAGCACTATTTATGATTGTTAGGACATGGAAGCAACCTAGATCCCCACTGACAGATGAATGGATAAAGAAAATGTGGTACATATATACAAGGGAATATTACTTAATCATGATAAGGGACAAAATTGGATCATTTCTACAAATGATATGGATGAACCTAGAGTCTGTCATAGAGAGTTAAGTAAGTCAGGAGGAGAAAAGCAAATATCATATATTAATGCATATATATGATGTGAATAATTGACTCATTGGAAAAGACCCTGATGCTGGGAAAGACTGAGAGCAGAAGGAGAAGGGTCAACAGAGGATAAGATGGTTGGATCGCAAAGAGTGAGACATGATTGAGTGAGTGAAATGTACAGATGAAATCTAGAAAACTGGTATCTATGAACCTATTTGCATGGCAGTAAGAGACACAGATGTGGAGAATGGACTTCTGGACACAGTGGGAGAAAGAGAGCGTTGGACAAATAGAGTAGCAATGCCATATATACATTACCATGGATAAAATAGAGAGCTAGTGGGAAGCCACCCCATAACACCGAGAGCTCAACTCTGTGCTGTTTGATGATTTTGAGTGGTGGGATGAGGGGTGGCAGGGGAGGTTTCAGAGGGAAGAGATCTATATATACTTATAGCTGATTCATGTAGTTGTACAGCAGAAACTAACAAAACACTCTAAAGCAATTAACTTCCATATAAATATATATATGTGTGTGTGTGTGTGTGTGTGTTAAAATGTATCTTTAAAAAGAGAAATCTTTCATTCTTATGGAAATCTTCCTACTTACAAGCATGTCGTTTAGTTCATATTAAATAAACATCAGTCATACAATATTACTTCTTTTGTAATGTATTATGGGCCACTCTGATCTTCTGGCCTTCTGGTATTTAAATGATCATCCACATTTCAATGTCAGAGTTGATAGCAACTGGTTTATTTTTATTGCCTTGGCTCCAGCAAAAATAAAATCCACCTAAGAACACGAGGTACCTAAAAAGCTTTACAGTGCATGGCTCTTCTTAAGAAAAGCATAAATATTTGAGGTCTGAAATTTATTTATGATTGTTCTTTCACAAGCCATCAAAAACTTGAATTATTCCAAATAAATCTACTAAAGATACTTGCAGTGGGTACTTAACTAAATTTTTCTTATTTTGTTGTTTAGTTTGCCATTTCCTTGCTAAACTGCAGTAGTCCCTTGTTATTCTTTTTATTTAATAGTTATTTCTAATCTCTTACAACATCTGCTTGCAGCCTCACTGTTAATTTCAGGCAAAATGAAAATGCATTTAGAATATTCCATTTTGATTAGAATGATTAAGACACAGTAAAAATGACTGCTCAGATACCCAGAGGGACCTGAAAATCAAACTTCAATCAAGTAGGACTTAGTTTGTCAGCTGTTTTTTGAACAAAAATAGTCCCACCTTGATTGTAAATTTCACAGCTACCAAAAATAAGCAAGAGTACCATAGATTTCATAATAGAATATATAACCATAAAGGCAATTGCCAAACAACTCAATCACAAACTATGATGAAACCTGATGTAAAACTCTTAACTTGAAGCTATTTTCTACATGCCAGATGTACCCTTTGTTATTTAAAAGGAGAAAAATATAAAGTTAATAAAAATATAAAGAATCTAAATGTAAGAATATGTGATTTTTATATTGCTCAGTAGAGGATTTGCATATATGAGTTTTAAAGAAAAATCTACCAATTTTGTCAAATTATGAATATGATTACAAGTTATTAGTTCTCCCCAACTGTCTACCTATAGGGTATTTAAGCACTTTCCTTTTCTCCTTAAAAGAGAGACTTTTAAAAGGTAATGTGCCATCCACTACACATTTACTGGAATTAAGGTATCCAGAGTAAGGCATTCTTTCCTGACTGTATTAATTATATTCATGCACTGAACATCTAAGATCTATGAGGCCATGGTGATGACAAAGGCAAGTGAGACACTACACCAGGGACTTCCCTGGTGGTCCAGTGGTTAAGAATCCGCCTTGCAACGCAGAGGACACGAGCTTGATCCCTGGTTGGAGAAGTCCTTACATGCTATAGAGCTACTGAGACCACGTGCTACAATTAGAGTACATGCGCCACTACAAAATATCCCGCATGCCATAATTAAGACCTGGCACAGCCAATAACTAACTAAATAAACGTTTTTATTTTTCTAAAAGACACTATGTCTTTAAGAAGTTCATTATCTCATGGGAAAGACAAATATATAAACAAGTGACTATAACAACAATGTAATGAAATATTTCGGTGGAGAGATGCACATAGTTGTTGAGAAGCAGAGGGGAAGAAGCACGCAGTTTGCCTCTAGGGTGAGTCATGGAGTTTACAAACAGGTTAGTCTGAGACAAGATCAGACATCAGACCCAGTGGGGGGCTGGAAAAGCAGACCATATGGCTGGAAAATCGTCCTTCTCTAATAAAAAGTGACATAGAAATTTATTTCAACGTGTTGTATTTTTTCCTTGTGGCTATAGCCTACTAATTCTTCTAAAATATACTCTGTTTTCCTACCATATGTGGAAACTCCTGCAATATTTAAAATGAGGAATCTGAAAAGTTTGAAGGAAGGATTCTCTGTGGCTGAAGCTTCTATTTTGTTTGGCAGAAGTAAGTTAAAGATCATTTTTATTAATATGTATTTATTAACAAGTCTTTATCTAGAAAAAAGAACAGAATGAATCCAGGTAGATTCTCACTGCTAAAGAGTGCCAGGCATGAAGAAAAACAACCTAATCTATCAATACAGTGGGCTCCAGGAGGTCCAGAAGAATGATTCCTCAGTCCTGTGATTCTTTGGGGGAAATTCAGACCCTTGTTCAGCATATAAGAAAGCCCCCTCCTACTCTGAACACCCTCCAGCTTCTAGGAAAAGGAGCCTGGTTGGACAGGGCAGTGAAGGGGGAAGGCTGGGACACATGGATCACTGCCCATTGCTGAACACTTGGCCTTGTGGATAACAGGACAAGCTTCTCCGCCAACCAGATGCCAATGACAGGAATGATCTAACTGACACAAGCTGCTAAACTCTCAGAGGAGGTTGTCTGTGTTTCCCTAAGTTAGCAATCCACCATACCTAAAACTCAGTTTCTTTTCGACCTCTTTTCTTGTTATCCACATCTCCAGGTATTTCTGATTTCTTTCCAATTTTTCACCTCTGTCTTTCCAAAAATGAGAGTTCAGCTGAATCAGTTACTAATATTGAATACTTGAAGAAAATTCCAGATCTAGGCCAATTAATAGGTCCCTATTCTTTTCCCTGGTGGCTCAGCTTATAAAGAATCCACCTGCAATGCAGGAAACATGGGTTGATCCCTAGTTGGAGAACTAAGATCCCATGTGCTGTGGAGCAACTAACCTCACACAACACAACTAGAGAGTTTGGGCCACAACAAAATACCATATGCATGACATAATGAAGATACTGCATATGACAACTAAGACCTTGCACAGCCAAAAAAGAAAAAAAATCCAAAAAACAAAAATAAAAAATACCAACAAGGTTGGAAGCTATCTAAACGTTCAATAATGTTGTTCATTCACTAAGTCATGTCCAACTCTTTGTGGCCCCATGGACTGCAGCATGCCAGGCTTCCCTGTCCTTCACTATCTCCTGGAGCTTGCTCAAACTCATGTCCATTGAGTCAGTGATGCCACCCAACTATCTCATCCTCTGTCCTCCCCTTCTCCTCCTGTCCTCAGTCTTTTCCAGTATCACTGCCTTTTCCAATGAGTCTTCATGGGATTGCAAAGAGTCAGACATGACTGAGTGACTTTCACTCACTCACGCCCTTGTGTAGATAACTTAACATTTTCCTATATTCCAGGGAACACTGCTTCTTGGAGAAGTTAATCAGTTTGTTCTGGATTAAAAGAGCTAGGGAAAATTCATACCTGTTGGAAACTCACAATGTGGAATTAAATACAAAGACTCTAAAGTGTTTCAATAAGAAAAAAAAAAAAAAAACCTTTTAAACTGCATTGAATTGTTAAAGGAATTTCTTTTAAGATAAGAGTTTATTTTTGTCTTGAAAACTTTTTATTGCACTGAACATTTAAAAGCATATCCACAAAGAACTTAATCTTTAGTCTGGGAAACACTGCTTGAATATTGAGATCTAGAATATTGAGATCTGCTTCCATGAGTTGTGGGCCGAGGGTCAGAGACACGTGACACATACTCAGCAATTTATATGTCAGGATCCACTGGTGGACATTTGCCTCGAAGGAGGGCTTGTAGTCATGGCAGGAACTCTGAATCCTGTCGACCCCACTCTAGGCAAACCCCATAAACCATGAGAGAATGACTTAGAAATAACTGGGTTACAGAGTCACCAAGGAAGAGGATTAAGTTATGTGATGCAAGAGCCAGCTCAGGTTTCTGAAGTCCCAACAAAGCCAAATTGTTTTTGAATAGGAAGGCAACAAGTTTCTGTCCCTCCTTCAAAGAGATGCATTCCAACCTGGGGACTTTCAGAAGCAACTATGGTCATCTCAGGTGATTCATCCATCCACTAACTTCATTTGGATCATGCAGGTAGATGAGAAAAGTAAAAGAGAGCAGAACCTCTGTTTTGTCCTCTAGCACTCAGAATCCATCTCCCTCTCTCCCCCACAAAAAGACACTAATGAACCTATTTGCAGGGCAGGAACAGAGAAACAGATATAGAGAACAGACTTGTGGGTATGGGATGGGCAAAGAAAGCATGGACGAACTGAGAGAGTAGCACTGACATATATACACACACTGCAATTTATAAAATATATAGCTAGTGGGAAGCTGCTATATAGCACAGGGAGCTCAACTCAGTGACCTGTGATGACCTAGAGGGGTGGGTTGGGGGATGGGGTAGGAGGGAGGCCCAAGAAGGAGGGGATATAGATACACATATGGCTGATTCACATTGTAGTAAAACAGAAGCTAATACAACATGTAAAGCAACTGTACTCCCATTAAAAAAAAATACATATATATATATATATATGAATCCATCTTTCATTTATAACTATATAAAGTGCTTTTCCCCTCCTCTCTTTTCCTTTTATTTTATTTTATGTTTAGGTAAAGTGTTGCTTTGAATATAGAATAAATAGCACAATTATTTGGTGGTATGAGGGAGGATTAAAATAAAACTATCAGTATTACTGAAAGGCCATTCTTAAAGAAAATGTAGCTGGCACCATTTATCTCCATGCTGCTCCACCTCCTAGCTGTCTTAGCTGCATCCAGGGCTTCTGCCTCCCTCCCATGCATCCAGTGTCCTCATGTTGCAAGTCATCCAGAGTCCCATCCTCTGAGTCTACATTTCACCTATTTCCTAAACTCTATCAAGACTCATTCATCTGATGATCCATTCTATCAGAACTCTTTTCAATTTAGCTGGAAATCATCCTTAGTAAAAATGTCTGCTAAAATGATAATCTACTCTGCTTATGCACAGTTGGGTAGTCTTTAATTTTACTGACAAATAAACTGAAGCTTTGGAGACCATGACTTGCCTGAAGTCTCAGAAATATTGTCTGTGTCCAGGTGAAAATACCGTACTTCATTGCATGGCAGTTTAAAAATATATACCACAAAAACAAACTTATGGTTACCAAAGGGGAAAGACAGGAATGGATAAATTGGGAGCTTGACATTAATATATGTGTCACTCAGTTGTATCCAACCCTTTAAGACCCCATGGACTGCAGCCTGCCAGGCTCCTCTGTCCATGGGATTTTCCAAGCAAGAATATTGGAAGTGAAGTGAAGTCTCTCAGTCATGTCTGACTCTTTGCGAACCCATGGACTGTAGGCCACCAGGCTCCTGCATCCATGGGATTTCCTAGCAAGAATATTGGAATGGGTTATTATTTCCTCCTCCAGGGGATCTTTCTGACCCAGGGGTTAAACCTCCCTCTCCTGCATCTCCTGCATTGTGCTTGTGCTTAGTCAATCAGTTGTGTTCGACTCTTGTAACCCCATCAACTACAGCCCGCCAGGTTCCTCTGTCCATGGTGATTCTCCTGGCAAGAATACTGGAGTGGGTTAATATTTCTTCCTCCAGGGGATCTTCCCAATCCAGGGATCAAACCCATGTGTCCCACATTGCAGGTGGATTCTTTACCATCTGAACCACAAGGAAATCCCCACTAACATATACACACTACTACATTTAAAACAGATAACAGCAAGGACCTACTGTATAGCACTGGGAACTCTACTCAATGTTTTGTAATATCCTATAAGGGAAAATAATCTGAAAAAATATACATATATGGATATGTATATGTGTGTGTATATGTATATACATGTATGTATATATATATACACATACACACACATATACATATTA
>SJYC01086509.1:0-19668 GCA_006408675.1 Madoqua kirkii | reverse complement strand
TTTATTTTTTTGAGCTCCAGAATCACTGCAGATGGTGACTATAGCCATATTCCTTGGAAGAAAAGTTATGACCAACCTAGATAGCATATTCAAAAGCAGAGACATTACTTTGCCGACTAAGGTCCGTCTAGTCAAGGCTATGGTTTTTCCTGTGGCCATGTGTGGATGTGAGAGTTGGACTGTGAAGAAGGCTGAGTGCTGAAGAACTGATGCTTTTGAACTGTGGTGTTGGAGAAGACTCTTGAGAGTCTCTTGGACTGCAAGGAGATCCAACCAGTCCATTCTGAAGGAGATCAACCCTGGGATCTCTTTGGAAAGAATGATGCTAAAGCTGAAACTCCAGTACTTTGGCCACCTCATGCAAAGAGTTGACTCATTGGAAAAGTCTCTGATGCTGGGAGGGATTGGGGGCTGGAGGAGAAGGGGACGACCGAGGATGAGGTGGCTGGATGGCGTCACTGACTCAGTGCACTTGAGTTTGGGTGAACTCCAGGAGTTGATGATGGACAAGGAGGCCTGGCATGCTGCCATTCATGGGTTCGCAAAGAGTCAGACACGACTGAGCGACTGAACTGAACTGAAACCATCTCCCTTCCCCTGGCTGTGGAAAAATTGTTTTTGACAAAACTGGTCCCTGGTATCAAAAGGACTAGGGACTGCTGCTTTAACATAACATAGTCCTGATGCAACACAACTATTTTCAGGGCTTCATGTACTACTGAATATATTATACAAATTAATTCATTCATTTATTCATTAAGCAGGAACCATTAATTAAGCAATAATTCAGTACCAGGTGTTACACAAGGCCAAACTGCTAGAGATGCAAACAGGATGAAGATGCCCACTGCCCCCACCTTGTTCCAGTGTGCCTTAGGGAACACTGCGGTTGGGTTCCAGTCCATCCAAGAACTTTCTGTTCTGCTGACTAATTGGCCAGTCCCAACAGTAATCACCTCCACAGTGATGACAGCAAACTTTACTTTGAGCTGCTTGGTGAATATAAGGACAGATTCTATTTACTCCCAGTGGAAAATGTTCCAAGAGGGTGTGGGTGAGTCAAAAGACAAAAAAAAAAAAAAATTGCTTCTGTCTAGACTTCTCTGAACCCTTCAGAAGACAAAGGCAAGTCTCAAGGGACAGACCAAAGTCCTGTGCTGCTCAAATAAACTTGCTCTGGGTGTGTATTTACAGAAAGACAATCTAGGGCCTCAGGATACGATTAAGATCTTAATTAGCCCAAGGCAAAGGGCCTTTCCTTCCCAGCTATGCCCCTCACTGCTGTGTGGTTCTGCACTCCTTCAGGCAGCTCACTTAGGTCACTCTTTGTGACTCCATGCACTGTAGCACACCAGGCTCCCCTGTCCTTCATTATCTTTTGGAATTCACCCAGACCCATGTCTATCGAGTCAGTGATGCCATCCAACCATCTCATCCTCTGTTGCCCCTTTCTTCTCCTGCTCTCTATCCCTCCCAGCATCAGGGTCTTTTCCAATGAGTTGGTTCTTCGCATCAGGTGGCCAAAGTATTGGAGCTTCAGCTTTAGCATCAGTCCTCCCAACAAACACTTAGGGTTGATGTCCTTTAGGATTAACTGGTTTGAACTCGTTGCTGTTTAAGGGACTCTCAAGACCTGGTGGGCTGCCATCTATGGGGTCCCACAGAGCCGGACACGACTGAAGTGACTTAGCAGCAGCAGCAGCAAGAGTCTTCTCCAGCACCACAGTTCCAAAGCATCAATTCTTGAGCACTTAGCCTTCTTTATGGTCCAACTCTCACATCTGCATGTGACTACTAGAAAAACCATAGCTCTGAGACTGTACAAACCTTTGTCAGCAAAGTGATATCTCTGCTTTTTAATACACGGTCTAGGTTTGTCATAGCTTTTCTTCCAAGAAAAGCTTTTAATTTCTTTTACTTTCATGGCTGTTGTCACCATCTGCAGTGATTTTGGAGCCCCTCAAAATAAAATCTGTCACTATTTCCACTTTTTTCCGTCTATTTGCCATGAAGTGATGGGACCAGATGCCATGATCTTAGTTTCTGAATGTTGAGTTTTAAGCCAGCTTTTTCAGCTTCCTCTTTTACCCTCATCAAGAGGCTCTTTAGTTCATCTTCACTTTCTGCCACTGAAGTAGTAATATCTGCATATTTGAGGTTGTTGATATTTCTCACAGCAATCTTGATTCACTCTGTGATTCATCCAGCATTCCACATGATGTGCTCTGCCTATAAGTTAAGTAAACAGGGTAACAGTGTACAGACTTGACATACTCCTTTCCCATTTTTGAACCAGTTCATTGTTCCATGTCCAGTTCTAACTATTGCTTCTTGGCCTGTATGTAGGTTTCTTTGGCGATAGGTAAGGTGGTCTGGTATTCCCATCTCTAAGAACTTTCCGCAGTTTGTTGTGATCCACACAGTCAAAGGCCATAGCGTAGTCAATGAATGAGAAGCTGATGGTTTTTTGGAATTCCTTTGCTTTTTCTATGATCCAATGAATGTTGGCAATTGGATCTCTGGTTCCTCTGCCTTTTGTTAAATCCACCTTGTACATCTGAAATTTCTCAATTTATATACTGCTGAAGCCTAGCTTAAAGGATTTTGAGCATTACCTTGCTAGCATGTGAAATGAGCGCAATTGTACAGTAGTTTGAGCATTCTTTGGCATTGCCCTTCTTTGCCATTAGAATGAAAACTGACTGCTGAGTTTTCCAAATTTGCTGACATATTGAGTGCAGCACTTTAACAGTATCATCTTTCAGGATGTGAAATAACTCAGCTGGAATTCCATCATCTCCAATAGCTTTTTTTCATAATAATTCAAATGGCAAGGATCTAACAGAAGCAGAAGAGATTAAGAAGAGGTGGCAAAACTATAGAGATGAACAATACAAAGAAGGTCTTCATGCCCCAGATGGTGCTGTTACTCACCTAGAGTCAGACACCCTGGAGTATAAAGTCAAGTGGGCCTCAGGAAGAATTACTATGAACAAGATTCTTCACTATACATTACTGCAGAGCAGGGATAATAACCATGAGTGCTACCTGCTCTACTGCCGGGAGCCAGCGTGAGGAATCCCGCCCATGACAAGGTCATGAGGAAGGAAGCCTGGCAAAACGTAAGGATGTGATCAAGCTTCAGGGGCTCTCCCTGGAATTTCCTGAGCATGTACCCCCAAAACCAAAAATCTGCTGGCTTTTGTACTCTGCTCTTCTGATATTCTCTGGAAAAAGTCAAATTAGGGCTTTAGTCCTCTGCATTTGAAAGGAATGTTTCAGTTAAACCCCTCTGATAGCTCTCTAGCTTCCCTAACAGGTTCCCCTGGACCTCTTACAGCTTGTGAATTGCTTACAGCCCCCCAACCGCGAGAGGCACAAAGCTTAAAAGCATCTTAAAGATACAGAGCCTTTTCTAGAGAGTTAAAAATCATATTGGTAGAGGGTTTTCACTGTTGACTCAATGACTGCTGCCAGGCCTCCATATTCTTTATCTCTTAGGCACCTGGGAGGATGTTAATCAATGTAAACGGGATATGGAAAAAGATACATAGTTTTGATATTAGCAACACTAGACTTTTGAGTTAATTACTTTTCTTTTGTTATAAATCACTGTACTCCTTTCACTTGTTATAAATTGCTGTATCTTTGCTATGTAAGAATGTAACTTCATTTAGTGCTTTCTGAGAATGGCACCAGACTTTAGGAAGATCAACACAAAAAAGTCTTCTAGTTAACAAACCCTTCTCAGAAAAAAGGCTGTAAAATGTTAATTGGCCCTTTTTGGCCAGAAGATGATGTAAATCACCTAAAACTTGTGTATACAATTAGGTATGCAGAGCGAAAAGCCTGGTTTTGATAAGAATCTGGGCTGCTAACGCTGCACAACTTGTGTTACCCATTGATCTCCATGTATTATCAAAAGTATAAAAAGCCTTCTGAACAATAAAGGATGGACCAGTTTCTCAGACTAGTCTGTCCGCCTAGTTTCTTGGAATCTGGCTCCATTCCCCCCTGCCCCCCCTCCCACCCCCGGTGTCTCTCTCTCTCTTTTTCTCCCTTTCCCTCCCTCTCCTTTTTCGGCTGAATTCCCATCTGGAACAGGGCGGCTCACCATGTTTACCTCCTTGTCCTGGCTTCTAAGATCCGTAAGAGAGAGAGCCCAAGGCGGGGCGCTCTCCGATATTCAAACGGGAGCTGGTGGCCCAACGTAGATGGTGCAAGTTCCTTGTCTGGAACTTTATTGGTCTTCCCCGTCAGCCAAGTTATCCAACCTCTTTTCTCCACTTAATTTTCCTACTATACTATTTCTTCCTAATCTAATCTTACGTTTCGACATTAATGAATAAATAAGCTCTCCTCGCCTATGCCGTCCACGCTTCGAATTTCCCTGGATCCACCGGGGCTGGACCCCAGCACTCTGCTGCAGATTTCTGCAATACGTGTCTCCTCTTGGGGCTTCCCTGGTGGCTCAGTGGAAAGGAACACACCTGCCCGTGCAGGAGACGTGGGTTTGACCCCTGGGGCGGGAAGATCCCCTGGAGAAGGAATGGGAACCCACCCAGTATTCTTGCCAGGGAAATCCCATGGACAGAGGAGCCTGGCGGGCTATAATCCATGGGGTTACAAGAGAGTCAGACATGGCTGAGCCCCAGAGCACGCATACCTGTATCTCCCCTTGCCCATCCTAACAGCTTCCCAAGCGGCCATCCTGATCCTGGCATGGCCCCTTCAGCCCACCCTCACGCGAAAGCCAAGTAAGCCTTCTGTCCAGCCACTTTTTCCTCCTATTTGATACTCTTTAGTGGTTTGATATTGCTGTCATGATGTAACAGGATGCATAGAATAAGCCCCCGACATATCACACATGTATAACCCAATAAAACCGGGGTCCCTTGTGTCCAGTCCAACCACTATGTTACATTCAGAAGAAACTCAAGTCCAACATCCAGGGGGAAAAAAAGATGGAATATAAGCTTTTACTGAAGATTCTCAAAGAGGCAAAGAAACCAAAAAATCCTTCAAAAACCGTCTTCTCCCATTTACCATGCCATAAGTGCCAATTCGTCGTCTTCAAATCTCCCTCCCACCCCGCCCCCACAAAAACTTGAGCTTGCACTAAGAAAGAAAGAAAGTGAAGTCATTCGATTGCGTTCTACTCTTTGCAACCCCAGGGACTGTAGCCCACCAGGCTCCTCTGTCCATGAGATTCTCCAGGCAAGAATACTGGAGTGGGCTGCCATTTCCTTCTCCAGGAGATCTTCCCGACCCGGGATTAAACCCGGGTGTCCTGCATTGTAGGCGGACGCTTTACCATCTAAACCACCAGGGAAGTCCTGCTGCTGCTGAGTCACTTCAGTCGTGTCTGACTCTGTGCGCCCCCATAGGCAGCCTCCCACCAGGCTCCCCCATCCCTGGGATTCTCCAGGCAAGAACGCTGGAGTGGGCTGCCATTTCCTTCTCTGCTCTATTCTTACCCACTCTCCAATCTCTCTGACCTACTGAAGGGCACCAGAAATCCACTTAGTTTTCCCAGTGCCTTCTCTTCATTTACTCCTGTAATCAGCACAACAAAAGCCCAAGAGACAAACATTCAAATGCAGATCCTACTCTGGAAACTCTGCAAAGTACATCAAGTGAAATGCCACAAGCTGGAATCAAGACTGCTGGGAAAAATGTCAACAACCTCAGATATGCAGATGATACCACTCTATTGACAGAAAGCAAAGAGGATCTAAAACGCCTCTTGATGAAAGTGAAAGTGGAGAGTGAAAAAGCTGGCTTAAAATTCAGCATTCAGAAAACTAAGATCATGGCATCTGGTCTCACCATTTCACAGCAGACAGATGAAGAAAAAGTGGGAACAGTGACATTTTATTTTCTTGAGCACCAAAATCACGGCAGATGGTGAGTACACCCATGAAATTAAAAGATGCTTGCTCCTTGGATGAAAAGCTATGACAAATCTAGATAGCATATTAAAAAGTAGAGATATCACTTTGCCAACAAAGGTCTGTATAGTCAAAGCTACGGTTTTTCCAGTAGTCATGTATAGATGTGAGAGTTGGACCGTAAAGAAGGCTGAGTGTCGAAGAATTGATGCTTTTCAACTGTGGTGTTAGAGAAGACTCCAAGAGTCCCTTAAACAGCAAGGATATCAAACCAGTCAATCCTCAAGGAAATTAACCCTAAATGTTCATTGGAAGGACTGATGCTAAAGCTGAAGCTACAATAGTTTGGCCACCTGATAGGAAGCACTGACTCATTGGAAAAGACCCTGATGTTGGGAAGATTAAAGGCAGGAGGAGAAAGGGGCAACAGAGATCACTGACTCAATGGACATGAGTCTGAGCAAACTCTGGAATATAGTGACAGATAGGGAAGCCTGGCATGTTACAGTTCATGGAGTGGCAAAGAGTCAAACATGACTTAGTGACTGAACAGCAACAAAGTTATCTAAAAAATGGAATATTATTCAGCCTCAGAAAAGAATGGGATTCTGACACCTGCTACAATGTGGAGGAATCTTGAGGGCATTATGCTAAATGATACAAACCAGTCACAAAAAGACAAACACGATGATTCCATTCATACCTAAACCAGCCAAATTCATAGAGAAAGAAAATAGAACGGTGGTTGCCAGGGGCTGGAGGTAGGGGGAATGGGGAGTCAGAGTTTAATGGGGACAGAGTTTCAGTTCTGCAGGAGGAAAACATTTCTGGAGACGGATGGTGGTGGCCATCATACAACAGTGTGAATGTACCTAATGCCATTGAACTGCCGCTTGAAAAACGGCGAAAACAGTACATTCTGTTGTGCATATTTTATCACAATAATAAATAAATAGATGAGTAAAGAAGAAACCCGGCAGCTCCTTACATCATTCAGGATGGAGCAGCCCTGGGGTGGGGTTCCCTAACATGAAAGGATTTGCCAACTGAAGGGGATGTTTAGACAGAATCTTTCTGGGAACCCAGGGCAGGGTGAGTGAAAGTGGCTAGTAGATGCCAGCGCTAGACAAAAGTAACGTTTCTTGTAAACTCACATTCCTGCATCCAGATACCACTGGGGAGTGGTGATTCCAGACAATGCCGTGTCTGGATTTCCCCCTTCAGCGCAGTTAAGGGATTAAGGACTGGAGTCCTTTCCCCACTTCCTGGGGAGGGGAGATTCTGTCACAAGTGGCTGTAAGGACTTCCCTGGTGGCCAAGAGGCTAAGACTCCACCCTCCCGATGCAGTGGGCCCAGGTTCAACCCCTGGTCAGAGAACTAGATCCCAGATACCACAGCTAAAGATCCCGCAGGCTGCAAGTAAAACATGCTGCAACTAAGACCTGGCACAGCCAAATAAACACAATCTTTTTTTTTTTTTTAAGTGGCTTCGATGAGCAGGTAGCCCTCGCCCAAGGTTGCTGTCGTTACCCGACATTTGGCTATTCTTCAAGTTCACCCAGCAGATAAAGGCAGCAGAGGGTAAACAAGGCTTACAGGAGGCAGCCCAAGCCTCCGGAGTAAAAAGCAGCGTGCTTTTTCCTGCAGAGGACAACAGAAAGCAATTTACTGTCCCGGTCCTCTGTCGGGGCTCATTCTCACCTGCCAGTGACTGGGAAGTATTCACAGTTCCACACATCCACTTGCCTGCACTTCCTGCGGAGACCAAGGCTCTGTTGGAGGAAATGCAAGCTTCGGCAGGCTCAGCCCTGAGTGCCATGGGTCCTGGCAGGCAGCCCACAGCCTGCGTTAGCACTCTAGCCCAGGGCTGGGGATTATCAGGGAAAGTAAGAGGCACTCGGATTCACCAGGGTGAGACAGCAAGTGCGGAGGGAGGGGAGGAGGGCCCTCGGGGCTTCTTATTTCCAGAAGCAGCAACAACTCAGTTTTATAACTCTCACTGGGGCCGGTCCAGCGGGATGGTGTGTGTTGTCTTACTAAAAAGCCACAGTGCTAGGAGCTTAGTATTATGATCATTTCTTTTCCAGATGAGGGAACCATGAGGTTAAGTCACTTCCCAACAGTCATGGAGCTGATGGGAGGCAGAACCTGGGTTTTATCCAGATCGGTGTGACTCCTCTCTCTTTCTAACATCTTCTCCAACACCTCTTATCCAATACCTTCTCTCTTCCTTCTAACAAGTGGTTTTCCTTTTTTTTTTCTTCTTGAAAAATAAAACAAAAACACACAAATCTAGCATATGAATTAATAGATTATCATAAGGCAAGCACCACTCAGAAAAGAAAGAGCACTTGGCCCCCAGCCCTGGAAACCCCAGCACACATCCCGCCCCACTCACGGCCCCCACAGTAATGCCCTTCCTGACTTTTAAGGAATCATTTCCTATATCTTTTTTTAAAAACTGTTTTATTACCCTAATGTGCACCCCTGGACAGAATATTCTGGCCCATCTGAAAAGTCAACCAGTCTCTTACATCTGTTTTAATCTATGGGTTCCTCATCCATCCTTTTTGTTTGCTTGCACATGTTCATCAGAAGAGGCTGGGAGTTGGCGGCATCTCCCAGTCGACGTTGCTGAGTGCACACCCAGCGTCCAGTTTAACATCTCCTCTCTTCTGTCCTCTGCAAACTGGAAGCTGGTTCTGGAGACTTGACCAAACTCAGACAGTTCTTTGCGTGTGCTTAGTCACTCGGTCATGCCTGACTCTTGCGACCCCCAAAGACTGTAGCCTGTCAGGATCCTCTATCCATGGGGTTTCCCAGGTAAGAATACTGGAGTGGGTGCCATTTCCTTCTCCAGGGGATCTTCTCAACCAGGAATCAAACCTAGGTCTCCTGCATTGCAGGCAGACTCTTTAACCACTGAGTTATGAGGGGAGCCAGGTGGTTCTTTAGGGCATACGTAGTATCTGCTTGCTGTAATTCTGGATGATCTTAGCAGCTGTGGATATTTCCTGCTTACATCTGTTCACATGTCTTCTTAAAATTCTTTCTAATTGTGATAAAATACACATAACATAGAAGTTATCATCTTCACCATTTTTAAGTGTGAAGTTCAGTGGTGTTAAATATATTCATACTGTTCTACAACCAATTTCCAAAACTCTTTTCATCTTGCAAAACTGAAACTGTGTCCTCACTAAACAGCAACCTGCCACCTCCTTTCCCCACAGCTCCTGGAATCCACTCTTTTACTTTCTGTCTCTAGGAATCTGTTCTAGGGACTTCAGATAAGTGGAATCATATGGTATTCATCCTTTTGTGATGGGCTTATATCTTATTGCCAGGAGAAATATCAACAACCTCAGATATGCAGATGATACCACTTTAATGGCAGAAACTGAAGAGAAACTAAATAACCTCTTGATGAGGATGCCAGAGGAGAGTGAAAAACTGGCTTGAAACTCAACATTAAAAAAGCTAAGATCATGGCATCCAGTCCCATCACTCACTGGAAGGGCTAATGCTGAAGCTGAAGCTCCAATACTTTGCCCACCTGATGCAAAGAGTCAATTCATTGGAAGAGACCCTGATGCTGGGAAAGACTGAAGCAGAAGGGGGTGGAGGAGGATGAGATGGTTGGATGGCATCACCGACTCAATGGACATGAGTTTGAGCAAACTCCAGGAGATAGTGTAGGCAGGGGAGCCTGGTGTGCTGCAGTCCGTGGGATCACAAAGAGCAAAGAGTTGGACATAACTTCAGTTCAGTTCACTTCGGTCGCTCAGTCGTGTCTGACTCTTTGCAGCCCCATGAATCACAGCATGCCAGGCCTCCTTGTCCATTATCAACTCCCGGAGTTCACCCAAACTCAAGTGCACCAAGTCGGTGATGCCATCCAGCCATCTCATCCTCTGACATTCCCTTCTCCTCCTGCCTCCAGTCCCTCCCAGTATCAGAGTCTTTTCCAATGAGTCAACTCTGCTCATGAGACGGCCAAAGTATTGCAGTTTCAGCCTCAGCATCAGTCCTTCCAATGAACACCCAGGACTGGTCTCCTTTAGGGTGGACTGGTTGGATCTCCTTGCAGTCCAAGGGACTCTCAAGAGTCGTCTCCAACACCACAGTTCAAAAGCATCAATTCTTCGGAGCTCAGCTTTCTTCACAGTCCAACTCTCACATCCATACATGACCACAGGAAAAACCATAGTCTTAACTAGATGGACCTTTGTTGGCAAAGCAATGTTTCTGCTTTTGAATATGCTATCTAGGTTGATCATAACTTTCCTTCCAAGGAGCAAGTGCCTTTTAATTTCATGGCTGCAGTCACCATCTGCAGTGATCTTGGAGCCCCCAAAAATAAAGTCTGATACTGTTTCCATTGTTTCCCTATCTATTTCCCATGAAGTGACAGGACCAGATGCCATGATCTTCGTTTTCTGAATGTTGAGCTTTAAGCCAACTTTTTCACTCTCCTCTTTCACTTTCATCAAGAGGCTCTCTAGTTTCTCTTCACTTTCTGCCATAAGGGTGGTGTCATCTGCATATCTGAGGTTATTGATATTTCTGCTGGCAATCTTGATTCCAGCATGTGCTTCTTCTAGCCCAGCGTTTTTCATGATGTGCTTTGCATATAAGTTAAATAAGCAGGGTGACAATATACAGGCTTGACGTACTCCTTTTCCTATTTGGAACCAGTCTGTTGTTCCATGTCCAGTTCTAACTGTTGCTTCCTGACCTGCATACAGATTTCTCAAGAGGCAGGGCAGGTGGTCTGGTATTCCCATCTCTTTCAGAATTTTACACAGTTTATTGTGTGAACACGACTTAGTGACTGAAAAACAAAAGTCCTCAGGTTTCATCCACGGTGTAGCAGGTGCCAGCATTTCCTTTCTTTCTAGAAATATCCCCCTGTATGTATAAATCACACTTTGCTTATCCACTCGCGTGCCACTGAACACTGGGCTGTTTTCACCCTTTTGCTATCATGAATGACACTGCTATGAACACAGGTGTACAAGTTCTTCTTCAAGACACTGCTTTCAGTTCTTCCAGATAAACACCTAGAAGTGGAGTTTCTGGTCCTGCGTTGATTCTAGGTTTAATTTTTTGAACCTGTGCTGTTTTTCACAGTGGCTGCACCATTCTATGTTCTCATCCTCTCTTCCCTTTTACTGTCCATTTCCACTCCTCACCGTTCAGAGCTCCCCTCTACCCAGTGAGGAAGAGCAAGGCAATGTTCCCTGTTATAGTCCCAAACTGGAGATGACGTTAAGGTCCACGGAGAAGGGATCAGTTTCGTGGTAGGTCCCTGCCACAGAATCCCAGGCATAAAGTTGTGGTGAGAGTCTTTGATGACATAAAAAGCGGCCTCTATTCTTCGCTTGAGTTAGCAAAAAAGGGGTACAGAACAGCATAGGAAGACTGAATCCTTTTTTTTTTTAGGATAACTATTTGTTTACAGGAGATGCTCTCTTAATTAGCATAACTAATTCACTGGGTTAGCCAAAATCCTTCCCTCCTTCTTGTAAGACAGTGATCCAGCATCTCTAGTTTCACCCCTTCTGTCCCAGCCATTGTGTTGTACGAACTAAGAGTTAGCTCCCTTTCCAAATTGTGTGTTCT
Organism: Madoqua kirkii; assembly: GCA_006408675.1. Classification (NCBI taxonomy): domain Eukaryota; kingdom Metazoa; phylum Chordata; class Mammalia; order Artiodactyla; family Bovidae; genus Madoqua; species Madoqua kirkii. The sequence goes on along the minus strand of SJYC01086509.1, from coordinate 8,151 downwards.
GATTGTATTCATTGTATATCAACTAGCAAGTTACATTCAACACAAGAAGGAGAAATATGAGTGCAGAAAGATTGTCTCTGTGAGAACCAAGTTGAATGCTCGGTGAAGATTTATTAAGCCTTTTGAGGGGTGGATGAGACAACTGAAAACCTCTGGAGATGTGAGCTCTTTAAGGAGACCTGGCTCTCTGAGTTGGGTTTCCCTGGTGGTGCTGGTGGTAAAGAGCCTACCTGCCAATGTGGGAGACGTAAGACGCAGGTTCGAACCCTGGATGGGGAAGATCCCCCTGGAGGAGGGCATGGCAACCCACTTCAGTACTATGGCCTGAAGAATCCCATGGACAGAGGAGCCTGGTGGGCTACGGTCCATAGGGTGGCAAAGAGTCGGGCACGACTAAAGTAACTTAGCATGCATGCATTTCTCTGGGTTACCATCCTGGGGCACGACTTCCTGTCTCCTTTGCAGCCCTGAATACCTACAGCTCTCCACGTGAGTTACCAGCCACATCGCACTCACCAACTGTGCAGGCTCAAGAAATTATTTTCTTCTGCTTTAAACCCTCAGGTCAGTGAATAATAGGTATACACACAGCTCATTCCTGCAGTGGCAAAGCTGTGGCATTTGACCTACGATTCTCTTCCTTAACCCCATGCAGACATTACTAATCAATCACCAGATTCCTTTCTGCTAAGCTCACTGTATTGTCTCAGAAATCTTCTCTGGGCAGCCTAAAAAATCAACTGGAATTGACATTTGAGATGAAATCTCTGACTTCCCTTAAGTTATGGAAACTTTCTTCTTTTCAGTCGAGTAGAGTTGGCTCAGTGGTAAAGAACTCCTGTTGCCTGCAATACAGGAGATGCAAGAGATACAGGTTCAATCCCTGAGTTGGGAACATCCTCTGAAGGAGAAAATGGCAATCCACTCCAGTATTCTTGCCTGGGAAATCCCATGGACAGAGGAGCCTGGTGGTCTATAGTCCATGGGGTCACGATTTAGTGACTAAACAACAACAACAAAGAAAATGAAACTATGCAAAATGGCTAAAGTCCTGGTCACTGGGCCCGGGGCCTGAAGACTCGGTGTTGTACAGAGTCAGTGCTCAGTGTTCCATGAATGAATGGCAGGTGCTAGTCCTCCTGCTTTCTGAAGTTAACAGTTTAGTCTTTCCCCTTCACATCTTCCTTCTTGGCTTCCCCTTACAGCTGTGTTTTTAATTTCTTCCCAATCTACAACACAGCACGGTAGCCCTGTACCCAGAAATCTCACCATAACTAATAGGTGTCTTAGGGATGTGAGAACCCATTCAAGGTTATTTACAGGCAACACGTGGTAGAAATAAAAACACCCAATACATCTGGCATCCCGATAGAAGGGTTGTGAGGAGCCAAAAGGCAAGGCCAGGGGATTGCTTTACTGACTGCAAAGCCCTCTGCCCCCAAAAGGGGACCGGAAATCAGATTTTATCTCAGCTCGATTGTTGCAGTGACTGGTTTCTCTTCTTGCAGGGAGAAAAAAATGCTTCCACATCCTTACTCTGCTTCTCCCCACCCTCTCCGTGTTTCGCAGTCCCCAGAGTTTATGAAGCGTGCCTAACTAGTCCCTGAACTTCCTCCCTCTGCTTCTTCACTCTCATCGCCCCATCTTTTGCACCATCATTCCATGCACTCAGTGCCGACCTGCTCAGAACCTGTCTAGTCCAGAGTCCTGGCTCAAATGCCGAACCTGTGAGAAGCCTTCCCTGATTCCCGCCACCTGGATGCAGCCGCCCAACACGATGGCCCTTTGCAAACCTCTTTCATTTCCATTAGCACCTTCCGTTTTACTTTGATGGTCTAAGTAAGAGGAGTCTAAGGTAGGTCAGAATTTACTGAGGACTTTGAGTGTGCTAGTAATCTAAGGGTCCCTTGGACAGCAAGGAGATCAAACCAGTCCATCCTCAAGGAAATCCACCCTGAATATTCATCAGAAGGGCTGATGCATTACAATGCACTTAACAGGTATTAGATGTTGGGAAAATAGCAGTAACCAAGTCACAGCTCCTATCTACAGGGAGCTATCATTGTCGTGGGGAGAGAGAGATTAAAAAAAAAAAAAAACCAAAGTAAATAAATACTATATAAAGACTTCCTGGGTGGAACAGTTGTAAAGAGTCCACCTGCCAATGCAGGAGACGCAGCTTTGATCTCTGGGTCAGGAAGGTCCCCTGGAGAAGGAAACATCAACCCACTCCAGTACTGTAGCCTGGGAAATCCCATGAACAGAGGAGCCTACAGTGCACAGGGTCGCAGAGGGTCAGACACGACTGAGCAAGTTATCTCTACATCATCAACATCTAAGCACACACACAACATGGCAAACACTGTACAGGCTCAGAGGAAAACAGGGCGTTAGTGATGGCTGGGGTGAATGCTGTTTCATTCAGGATGGCCAGGGTAATGTGGTGACTTCCGAGCAGAGACCTAAAGGAAGTGAGGGAAGGAGGCTCACAGAGATCTGGGGGAAAGAGCGTTACAGGAGGAAGCAGCAGCCTGTGCAAAGGTCCTGGGGTGGATACACCCTTGCCGTGTTCAATAAACATGAGAGGGTACTACGGAGGTTAGTAGAGCAGGGAGGTTAGTGCAGCTGGCGCTGAATGAGAGGCAGAGGAAGTTAGAGAGGTGACCGGGATTAGATCGCCAGTGGCCTTGCTGATGCGGGAGGGACTCTGGCTCTGACTGCAAGGCAGATGGGAAGCCACTGGAGAATGGTTCCAGGAACACACGCTCTAATGAGCAAGATACACAACAGATGGATGAATGTCATTCAGTCACTAAGCCGCGTCCGACTTTGCAACCCCATGGACTGCAGCACGCCAGGCTCCCCTGTCCTTCACTATCTCCCAGAGTTTCTTCAAACTCAAGCCCCTTGGGTTGACAATGCCATCCAACCATCTCAACCTCTGTCGTCCCCTTCTCTTCCTGCCCTCAATCTTCCCCAGTATCAGGGTCTTTTCCAATGAGTCGGCTCTTCCATTCAAGTGGCCAAAGCATTGGAGCTTCAGCTTTGGCATCAGTCCTCCTGATATTCAGGGTGGATTTCCTTGAGGATGGACTGGTTTGATCTCCTTGCTGTCCAAGGAACTCCCAAGCATCTTCTCCAGTGCCACAGTTCAAAAGCATCAATTCTTTGGTGCGGGGATGCATGAATGAATGTCAAAAGGTACTTGGAAATGTTTTCTCATTAAAACTAGCAGGATGGCAGCCAGCCGGTCTGAAAGCCGTCCCGGAAAGGGCAGATCTGCGCTAACAAAGATGGGTGCTGGTTAAGAGGAGCATGACGGTCCCCTCTGTTGCCAGGAGTCTTCGTGGCTCCCCCACAGCCTAGGACTGGGCTCTGTCATGGCCCCAGTGAATCCACTAGCTGAACTCGGTAAAAAGTCAATTTCCAAGTCTTGTCCCGGGGGAGGTTTCAGCCTGTCCCTGAAAATGTGTCCTTTTCTTATACAAGGCAGTGAGAAAAAAAGCCAGCTTCTGTGATGACTCACCAGAGAGAAATGACAATTGTGTCCAGGCTGGAAAGAATCCATTGGAAAGTGACACATTTGCCTCCAGAATACATATATCAGGCTTTTTCTTTTTTTCTTCTCATTTGAAGGACGGCAGAGCCTTCTCACACATTTCCTCACCGCATGAGGATACTGGAGCTTCAGTTTCAGCATCAGTGCTTCGAATGGGTATTTGGGGTTGACTTTCTTTAGGATGGACTGGTTGGATCTCCCTGCTGTCCAGGGGACTCTCAAGGACAATCCAGACTGCAACTGTTCTTCTGATCAGTGCCCCCACTCCACTCTGTGTCGGTGCATGCAAAGTCCCTTCAGTCGTGTCTGATTCTTTGCACCCCCGTAGACTGTAGCCCACTAGGCTCCTCTGTCCATGAGATTCTCCAGGCAAGAATACTGGAGTGGGTGACCTTGCCCTCCTCCAGGGGATCCTCTTGACTTAGGGACTGAACCCACATCTCTTTGGCAGGTGGGTTCCTTACCGCTCGCCCCACCTGGGAAGTCCCCCTACCCATCCACTGTCCCCTAACTTTGCAGTGCATGTGAACCACTGGAGAGCTTGTTGAAGGCAGATTCCAGGGGCCTGCATGTAGCAGGTCAGGGACAGGGCTGGAAGCTGTGTTTTAAATAAGGAATCCCAGATAATTCTGCCATTGGTGGTCTAAAAATCACCACCCTGATCGACAGAGGTAGTGCCGAAAACTCAGTCTTTCCACATCTAAGCCTATAGGACATGCTGCTGCTGCTGCTAAGTCGCTTCAGTCGTGTCTGACTCTGTGCGACCCCACAGACAGCAGCCCATTGGGCTCCCCCATCCCTGGGATTCTTCAGGCAAGAACACTGGAGTGGGTTGCCATTTCCTTCTCCAATGCATGAAAGTAAAAAGTGAAAGTGAAGTCGCTCAGTCGTGTCTGACTCAGCGACCCCATGGACTGCATTCTACCAGGCTCCTCCATCTATGGGATTCCCAGGCAAGAGCACTGGAGTGGGGTGCCATTGCCTTCTCCAAAGCCTATAGGATATGGTGGCCCCCAATCCTTCCCAGACCATGAACAGATCACCTGGGCTCCTGGCAGGGCCGTGAACCCTCCTGGACAAATCAGGACAGAAGAGAATCCTGAAATCACAGTCCGTGCCGATGTTCACCTAAATCCTCTGCACGCACCACCCTTAGGCTCCTCTGTCCATGAGATTCTCCAGGCAAGAATACTGGAGTGGGTGACCTTGCCCTCCTCCAGGGGATCCTCTTGACTTAGGGACTGAACCCACATCTCTTTGGCAGGTGGGTTCCTTACCGCTCGCCCCACCTGGGAAGTCCCCCTACTCATCCACTGTCCCCTAACTTTGCAGTGCATGTGAACCACTGGAGAGCTTGTTGAAGGCAGATTCCAGGGGCCTGCATGTAGCAGGTCAGGGACAGGGCTGGAAGCTGTGTTTTAAATAAGGAATCCCAGATAATTCTGCCATTGGTGGTCTAAAAATCACCACCCTGATCGACAGAGGTAGTGCCGAAAACTCAGTCTTTCCACATCTAAGCCTATAGGACATGCTGCTGCTGCTGCTAAGTCGCTTCAGTCGTGTCTGACTCTGTGCGACCCCACAGACAGCAGCCCATTGGGCTCCCCCATCCCTGGGATTCTTCAGGCAAGAACACTGGAGTGGGTTGCCATTTCCTTCTCCAATGCATGAAAGTAAAAAGTGAAAGTGAAGTCGCTCAGTCGTGTCTGACTCAGCGACCCCATGGACTGCATTCTACCAGGCTCCTCCATCTATGGGATTCCCAGGCAAGAGCACTGGAGTGGGGTGCCATTGCCTTCTCCAAAGCCTATAGGATATGGTGGCCCCCAATCCTTCCCAGACCATGAACAGATCACCTGGGCTCCTGGCAGGGCCGTGAACCCTCCTGGACAAATCAGGACAGAAGAGAATCCTGAAATCACAGTCCGTGCCGATGTTCACCTAAATCCTCTGCACGCACCACCCTGGCATAAGCTGCCCTGGGTTTACTCTCTGGTCCTGCCCAGGAAAGCCCGAGGCCTGGGCTTCGCAGCTGCCTCGGGTGCAGCCAGGACTGGAGAGGCTGCCAGACCTTGCCGTGATCATAAAGGGTAACAAAAAGCCTAGCTGTGATGATAAAATCCTGCCTCATTTCTCAATTTGTCACATTTACATGTTGACAATAGGTACTCCCCTAACAGCTGGAAATATTGAAAGAGCTCAGCGTGCACTGTTAACATTCACTGGAGTAGGAGCCCAGACACAGCGCCTGGCTGCACCCCTTCCACCTGGCTCTGCACGCTGCTTTGAGGGCCCTGTGACCTCCCTCCTTTGGGCCCAACATTGCTAAGTAAAGTCATCTCATGGCGCATGCCACCTCCTTCCAGTCTCTGCTCAGATGCCATGTTCCTTGTCGTGCATGCTAAGTGGCTTCAGTCGTGTCTGATTTTTTGTGACCTCGTAGACTGTAGCCCACCAGGCGCCTCTATCCATGGGATCCTAGAGGCAAGGCTGCTGGAGTGGATTGCCATGCCCTCCTCCAGGGGATCTTCCCCACCCAGGGATCCAGCCTGAACATGTTGCATTGGCAGGCAGGTTCTTTACCGTGAGCAGCACCTGGGAAGCCTATTTTGTGTGTTTTAAATCACTGGTCTCCAACCTTTTGGACACCAGGGATTGGTTTTGGGGAAGACAATTTTTCCACAGACTTGGGTGGTGGGGTGGGGAGGACAGTTTCGTGTTGATTCAAGCTCATTCCATTTATTGCACACTTCATGTCTATTTTTTGGCAATTCCGGGCTCTTTAGCCTTGACTTTAAGGGTAGGGTTCGCGCCCCTATGAGGGTCTAATGCCAGCACTGATCTAACAGGAGGCAGAGCTGATAGTAATGCAGGCAACAGGGAGCGGCTATAAATACGGATGAATGCCGATCTGTGGCTCCAGGGGTTGGTGACCCCTGGTGTAAATAACTCCCCTCCTCGACCCCCTTCTTGTTATTTCTAACTCTAAGCCTGCTTGGCTTTCCTTCAGAGCATCCAGCTCTCCTGCTGTGGCTCCTGACCCACCCTCTTCCCCCTTCTGCCCAGCAAGCGCAAGCAGTCAGTGCTGAACAAGGGTTCACTTGTAGAGATGCTCTTCTATTTTTGTGCCTCTTCTCACAACTACTCTAGGAGAGAGGCCTTTGGATTATTCATCCTCTGTTTTACGATGAAGAAACCAAGGCTCAGAGAGGTCAAGAGTCTTGTCCAAGGTCACACAGCAGGAAAGTGGAGAAGCTAGACTCCAGGCCAGGTCCGTCTGATTCTTGAACCCACAACCCCAAACCTCTAGTTAGTTCAGACTTGGCCTGGCCTTTGATGCTCAGCATGATCTGGCCTCTTTGGAAGAAAAGCTATGACAAATCTAGATGTCGTATTAAAAAGCAGAGACATCACTTTGCCAACAAAGGTCCATCTAGTTAAACCTATGGTTTTCTCGGTAGCCATGAATGGATATGAGGGTTGGACCATAAAGAAGGCTAAGGGCCAAAGAAATGATGCTTTTGAATTGTGGTGCTAGAGAAGACTTTTGAGAGTCTCTTGGACAGCAAAGAGATCAATCCCGGTCAATTGTAAAGGAAATTCAACCCTCAGCATTCATTGCAAGGACTGATGATGAAGTTGAAGGTCCAATACTTTGGCCAGCTGACTCACTGGAAAAGACTCTGATGCTGGGAAAGATTGAAGGCAGGAGGAGAAGGGGACAACAGAGGATGACATGGTTGGACGGCATCACCGACTTGATGGACGAGAATCTGAGCACACACCAGGAGATAGTGAAGGACAGGAAAGCCTGGCGTGCTGCGGTCCATGGGGTTGCAAAGAGTCGGACACGACTAAGGGCGTGAAGGAGAATGACCTGGCCTCTACCTAGGCTTCTTGCCTCCCCTCCCACGGTGCTCCCCGCCCATCATCCATCCCGGGTCCCTACACTTCAGTGCACCCAGTGCCTCACACCTGCAGCCACTGCACCTGCCCCTCCCTCCTTGCTTTCCGCTGCAAGACTGCAGAGACTTCCACGCTTCCTTCAACTCTCAAGGCAAGTGTTCGCTCCGCTGAGGCCCCTGCTCCCCTTGACTCTGCCCTGGGAAGACAGAGGCCTTCTCCACTGTCTCTTTCACGCCGCTCCCCTGCATTCCCTCCACCGCCACACTCTCTCCTGCTCTGTCATTATCTGTCCCCTGCCCATCCTGTGTGTGCTCCCTGAGGATAAAGATGGTTGTCTCTCTGACCCAGGTGCCGGGCGCAGGGCCTGGCACACAGCAGGCACTTGGGAACCGCAGAGCAGGTTGATTAGAGGGCTCACAAAGAAGGTCAGGAGTCAGACAGACATGGTCGGGGCTCCAGTTCTTCCCTGTACCAGCTGTGTGTCCTTGGGCAAGTCACTCCACTTCTCTGAGCCTCAGTTTCTATATAAGTAAACTGTTGTGAGAATGCGATAACATAATTAAAGGTAAAGAGCTCGCCACACTTATTAGCTATTTAATGATGATGTCAGTTGAATCATTTATTTATAAATAATTGCATCTGGCCACAGGTGGCGGGGCCATAGACTAAGTGATGGGGGGGGGGGG
>SJYC01086508.1:19-26439 GCA_006408675.1 Madoqua kirkii | reverse complement strand
TAGCTATTTAATGATGATGTCAGTTGAATCATTTATTTATAAATAATTGCATCTGGCCACAGGTGGCGGGGCCATAGACTAAGTGATGGGGGGGGGGGTCAGGCGACAGAAAGAAGTCCAGGCTGGAAGGCCAAGTTTGACATCCAAAATGGGAAAACAGCCAACCAACAGGCAAAGAAGCAGGTATTGGCTGTACCTGTGCCTCACAGGCAGGTGGACCACAGGGCAGGGCATCCAGGACCTGGAGAAAGTCTAACTCCATGACAGCAACAAGAAGAGATCTCTGAACCTAGGGTCTGGGGTTAGAACTACCCACACAGAATCTGGGAAACTGGCAGAACCAAGAAAATGCCCAACATGAACGGGCTGGGTGCTTACCAAGCGCTTTCCACGCATTATCTCATTTCATCTTCACAGTAGCCTCATGAGCTGATGCTATCAGCGTTGCACTTCACAGAGGAGGAAACTGAGGCCCAGAGAGGTTAAGAAACTTGCCCAAAGACACACAGCCAATGAGTGGAAGAGTGGGATTTGAACCCGGGTGGTCTGGTTCCAGAGAATTGCCTCAACCCCTCCTGGCCCACATCAGGAGGCCAGGGCAGAGCTAGCAGGTGGGGGTCATGGGGCTCTGAGGGGAGGAGGGTTGCAGGAGCCCAGAACTGGGTGACCCCTACATCAGGGGTCATGAGCCCGGGGCAGTTTCTGCACACCATGGGTTATCTCGCTGCACAGGAAGCACTTCCCCTCGCAGCCCAGCCAAATGCAGCTTGGTGGGTTCCAGCACATACACTTCCCCTACCCTCAGACCTACCAACAGAGCAGAGGGAAACTGATAGGAGTCCTATGTCACCGGTGAAAATGCCTCCAAATTGCCCTCTTCGTGCACGGTACCAACTTGCATCTTAATGAGACTTAATGGAATACAATGACCAGACCCCAAATTTTCTCTCTCTGATTCAAGCAAGGATGCTACTGAGACAGACAGAAGCTAAAACCTGCGGCTGGGGAGAGCCTGTCCGGGTTCTCCCTGCAGGAAATCTCGCACCTGGAAAAGGGGGAGTCGAGGTGCTGGGCAAGGGCGCTGCCAGCTTCGTGGGTCCAGGCCCGAGTTGGGTTTGGCGAGGCCTGGGCTGTGGGTCACGGCTGCCCAGCTCCACCTCTGACCAGCGGTGTGACCTGCCTTCTGTGACCCTCAGTTTTCCTACGTGTAAACGGGATGGGTGGCTCGGGGGAGCAGATAAGGTCACATGCATGACCGTCTGGCGCACAGCGTGTTCTCTCGGGCCTCTCCACACGCACCTCTGAGACCTTGGAAACTATGCTCCTTCTTGCTTCAATCGCTTCGAAGTGCTGCTCCCTCCGCTCAGATCACCTGGCCCCTCCCTCTGCCTGGGAAACATCTGCTCATGCTTCCCACCTCAGTTCAAACAACGCCTCCTCCAGGAAGCCTTCCCCAGCCTAGACTAAACTCTTCTAACAATGTTTACCTGCTGGGTGATGTCATTAGGGCCCCCGCCCTGCCTAGACCGTGAGCTCCATGAGCGTGGGGAACAGGTTCATTGTGTTCTCCATTGTATCTCCAGCTCCATGCTCAAGGTTCATCCTGTGTTAGGTCCTTAATTCATACTCGTGTAAATGGATGAATGGGTACATCTCGCAGAGCCTCAGTGAGCGCACCTGCCAAATGGGAATCATGACCCCATCCTCCTCACATTGTTATGAAATGATTAAACAATTTCTGGCATGCAGTAGGTCCTTGAGAGACCATCTCCCCACCCTTCCATTCCCTCTGATCAAGGAAGAGGCAGAACAGGAGTGGAGCTGGCTGCAAGAGTGGCCTCGCCCTGGAGAGGGGGGCGGGGAGCCCCAAGTGGCCAACATTGCCAAGGTTCGGGCTGCTGAAAGCTTAGAAATGATCTGCTTTATTGGTTCCCAAACAAAGGCTCTTTTAAAAATCTTTCCTGCATGAAATAATTCCATTCACCACCAAAGTCCAGGGATTAAGTGAGACTCCACTTTTCCAGCTTTGAATGGCTCAAAGGCACACTTGGTGTGTTCCATCACACTCTCCCGGTGTGAGAGCGCAGAGCCGAACCACCGTGTCCAGGCAAATCCAGCAGAAACGGAGGAGGCCTGGGCGGCAGGTAAATGATTTCCTTTGACTTCCCGAAATGTTAGCAACAGCCCTGGAGGCTGAGCGCAGGGGCCCCCGTTTACAACCACAGCGTGACCACCTGAAAGGGACAAGTCTCTGCTCTGATTTTCCAGGACAAGCTCCCTGTGGGCAGCTCAGCGGACTCAGACAGAACCTAGGTAGGAGAGCTTTCTCCCCAGGTCGGTTCCCTCTCTCGGGCACAGTGATGGCCTGGTGACATCTTCAATTTACAGATGACCCTTAACCAACAGAGCCTGAGGTTGCACTGATTTTTTTTTTTTAAGCCTGTTTTTCGGAAGCCCAAATCAGACATTAGGTCCTTACAAGCCTCTGGAGACATTCCCGCCCTGTCCCCAACTCTTGGAAAACCCCACCCCCACTCCAGCAAAGTACCCTGTACCCTGCCTCCCCCAGTGGGCTCCTCTCCCACGTGGAGTTCCACCCTTGCCCTACCCTCCACCACCTCCCCCACCCACCTGCCTGGTCTGTGCTGTGCTTAGTTGCTCAGTGTGTCCGACTCTCTGTGACCCCGTAGACTGCAGCCCTCCAGGCTCCTCTGTCCATGGGATTCTCCAGGCAAGAACACTGGAGTGGGTTGCCATGCCCTCCTCCAGGGAGTCTTCCTCACTCAGGTATCAAACCCACAATTCCTGGGTCTCCTGCACTGGCGGGTGGGTCTTTTACCACTGGGATTGGGGGAGGCCCTCAGTATATAACCTTATCTATCATTGGAAAAGACTTTGATGCTGGGAGGGATTGGGGGCAGGAGGAGAAGGGGACGACAGAGGATGAGATGGCTGGATGGCATCACTGACTCGATGGACGTGAATCTGAGTGAACTCCGGGAGTTGGTGATGGACAGGGAGGCCTGGCGTGCAAAGAGTTGGACATGACTGAGCAACTGAATTGAACTGCATCAAGTAAGTACTTTCTCCCCTAGACCCTGAGAGCCCGATGGATACAAATGTGTCTAAGTCCCTGGGTTGCACAGCCCAGCACATGGCAGGCCCTCAGTATACAAAGCTATCAAGTTATGGAGCCTCTTTGAGCTGGAGATCTAGCCCAGCCTTCCCATTTTACAGACAAAGAAGCTGAGCCTCAGAGCCAGGAGACAATTCCTCAGCCCGACAGACGGCTTTAGAGGAGATCTCCTCTCCATTATGAGCTGGGAAGTAGCAATATTAATATTAATCTACCCATCTTTCCACGGAGAAGGCAATGGCAACCCACTCCAGTGGTCTTCCCTGGAGAACCCCAGGGATGGGAGAGCCTGATGGGCTGCCAACTACGGGGTCACACAGGATCGGACATGACTGAAGGGACTTAGCAGCAGCATCTTTTCACTTTGAGTCCAATGCTTTTTCAAGCACCTACTGTGTGCAAGGTACAACACGGGGCTACAGAAATGATGAGCGTCAAGCCACAGGGAGAGAAGACGCAAGGAGTGTGGAGACACACACAGAAGAGCCCCGAGGAGGGAGAGAAGAGGCGTTGCAGAGAAGCGGCACCCGAGCTTTGCACAAAGAGCTCACGGACCGTCGGAGCCGGAGCCGGAGCCCACATCCCTGCCGCGCCGTCCGCCTGCTCTCAGCCTGCACTGTCCCTCCAACACGCGGTGCGGCTGCTGGGCTGACTTAGGCTAAAAGGAACAGAAACCCCAACTCACTTGGCTGAAGTGATAACTGTCTTCTCCCTCTAACACGAAGTCCTGAGTCAGGACGGCTCCGGGGTTGGTGAGCTCCACTCTTCGAGGATGCCATCAAGGACTCCTTTGCCACCTTTTGGCTCTGCTGTGCCCAGTGTCTCTAAGGAGTGTGCTCAGATCACTTCCTGGTTATGAGACAGCGGCCCAGGCCCAGAGCTCACACCCAAGCACGACAACATCCTGCTCTCTGACTTTCTTTCCTAAGATCAAGGAATCTTCCCTAGAAACACATGGACCCCAGCCCCACCAACTTTCCTAACGTCTCAAGCCCTAATGTCTCACTACCGAGTGAATCGCCAACAATGGGGGTAGACTTCCCAGGAGTGGCTGAGTTAAGGACAGGGTCACCTTCCCTGAGGGTTAGTTACTCAAAAAGTGAGGGTTCTACTTGCCAGGAACCAGGGGGCTGACTGCCAGTGGTGACTATGACACTTATTGACCACAGTGACTGTGTGTTGGGTTCCTTATCTGGGGAACATCAGAAACCGAGCAAGCGATGGTGGCAGGCCTTCAGCCAGGCACTGTGCTGGATCCACAGCAGCACCTAACAGTTACGCCTGGGTCCCTGCCATGGGCCTGGCTCCGTGCCAGGCAGGGGGGTTGTGATGGGCTAGACAGACAGTCCTGTGCCCAGGAGGGGAACAGACAGGTGAACGGGCAGTTACCACGCAGCAAGACGAATGCTATGGTGTGAACGGCAGAGCCACGGATGCTGAGAAGTGGCTCACTCCGCCCAGGACAGGAAGGCTGCAAGCAGAGAAGGCTTCCTGGAGGAGGCATAGTCCAAACCATGACCTGAAGGAAAAGTGAGAGTCACCTAGGCAGAGAAACATGGGTGAGAGGAAATGTGGGCACTGAACGCAGAGGGAAGAGCGTATGCAAAGGCCCTGAGGTAAATGGCTGAGAGTATCCCTTGGGGCTGGTGGTGTGCTTCACGAGTTAAGCACAGGGTCTGGAGTCACCACGAAGCGGGAACAGAGCTGCAGGCAAGCTGCTAAGACTTTAGTGCCTGAACTATTTCCGGGGTAATAACACCAACACAGATCTCACAGGGTGAGTGTGAGGCTCAAATAAGGTCTTGCCTTTATCACGATCACACCACAGTCCAGTATTGTAATTCTCTTATTATGAGGCTTGGGTCCTACAGTGAAGAGCTGACATCAGAGGCGGGTGGGGCTGAGCTCCTCCCTGTTCAGCAGAGGCGTGTGGGGGCTGGCCTTCTCCTCGGGGCTCTCCGGGCAGGTGGCCTGGTCTTCCGCCACCGCGTCTGTGGCCACCAGCCACACGTGTCTGGGGAGACCTTGACTGGGGTGGGTCTGAGTTGAGAGCTGCTGTAAGTTGAAGAGCATAGACTGGAGTTTGAAAACTTAATCCTTGCTCCCTGGCCACCATGTGAAATGGCTCATTCAAATTTCTTTCTGTTGATTCCATGCTGAAATGATAAGATTGGGAGTACACTGAGTTAGATAAAATGTGTTATTGAAATGAATGGCATTTCTTTTTCCTTTTTAAAATGTGGCTACCAGAGAGGCTTCCCAGGGGGCGCTAGTGGTAAGCAACCCGTCTGCCAATGCAGGAGACTTAAGAGACACAGGTTCGATCCCTGGGTCAGGAAGGTCCCCTGGAGGAGGGCATGGAGACCCACTCCAGTATTCTTGCCTGGAGAATCCCACAGAAAGAGGAGCCTGGCAGGCTTCAGTTCAGAGGTCACAAGAGTCAGACATAACTGAAGCAACTTAGCATGCAGCACCAGATGTTTGCCGTCACATTTGTGGTTCAAGTATATTTCTACAATATCAGATGGTGCTAGGCTAGGCATGACATCCCACTGCAGATGTAAAGAAACAGAAATACAGGCCCATTCAACGACCCCACCTGGTCTGCGGCTAAGAGGATGCAGCGGGGACAGGGATCCGGCGCCAGCTCCGTGACCTTCGCTCATTGGCTCACGCTGCTCTCTGCACGAGCCGTCCTCTGACTCCAGGGAGCTCACTTAGCGACACTTAGTGTCGCTCATGTGGATATGCTCCTCACCCCACTCGGCTCTCCTGCTTTTGAAGCTCCAGACTGTCTTCGGACGGAATTGTCTCCTCCCAGGCTACCTGTTTCCTCTTTGCTTAATGAGCCCCATTTCTTGGAACTGTTGACAAGTGATGCTCCCGACAGAGCAGGAGGGAGGGCAGAGGTGTAGAAAGAGCCGATGGCTCTTGTGTGGGAAGGGAACCAAGCGCTGAAGTCACGTGGGCTCTGCAGTCAGCCCAGGGGTGGGAGGAGAGCATGCACGCTGGGTCTAATCCGACCATGGACCCATGAGGGCCCTAAACAAGCACGAACACCCATGGGTCCAGGGCATAGCGTCCAGGGCCCCTTGACAGCTGCTGCTGCGCCACCACTATCTGTTCAGGAACATCTCCAGGGGCAAATTTCAGATGCCAGGGGCTCAACCCACCTGAGCTGTCTCATCACCTGTCACAAATTCAGCAGACCCCTTGGTCTCCTCTGGGATAACTGTGCATTGCCAATGGGGCTCTCCTCCTGGGGACGTTCTCTCCCCACCCCTTCTGCCCCCACTTCCCTCACCCCCTTCAACCTCCCTTCTCTCCCCACCCCTCCTGCCCCCACTTCCCTCCCCCCCTTCAACCTCCCACCAGCCCCCCGCCCCCCCCACTGCAGGGCAGGATGGAGGTGGGGGGGTTAACCAATCCTGCCACAGTGTGCTCAACCGGCTTCCTGAGACCAACCCCGGGGGGTCCCCAGGAGGGCCAAGGCTCCCCTCCCGCAGCAGTAACGTGTCTGCTCACAGCTTTCATCAGCATCCTCCTTCCCACTCAGCTTCCTCATTATCCCCTCACTCCAAATCCTCACCGCAGGGTCTGTTCTGGGAATAATGCAAACTAAGTCGTCATCTTTCCCCCTGAAACTGCTCTTCATTCCTGGATTGTCCTGCCCTCCTCTCAGACGCTGTGGCATCTGGAAAACAGGAAGTCAACTTCGATTTCTGTCCCCATCTCACCCGCCACGTTCCAACCATCTCTAAGTGCTGCCCATCCTACCTCCTAAATGTTTCTCAGCTCCATCCACTTTTCCGGATCACTTTGCTGCTGCTTCTGGGTCACCTCACCATCATCTCTCTAGCCTTCTGAATCCCTGTGGCAAGCCCAATCCATCCAGATCTGCCAAGCCCAGGCCCACGTATCCAAACACCTGGGCAACTCCTCCCACAGGGCCCCTCAAGGCCGGCATCTCCCAACCTCCTCCGGGGCACCTATTCTATGTCTGGGTGCCTGCCCACCAGCCGCACACCTATAAAGCAGGAAGTCCTCCCCAGGCGACTTCTTTCCGCATCATCTCGCTTCTGCCTTGTGAAGTTCTCACACATCAGCCCTCTCCTTTCTTTTTCCCCTGTCCCTGCCTTGCTTCAGGTGGCAGGAATGCTACGATCCTCTCCTAACTGGTCTGCCCTCCTCCTGTCTTGCCCTCTCTCATCCCTTCTCTTTGTTGTTGTTACAGGGATTGTCCTAAGACACCATCGGATCATGCCAGCATCCTGGTCCACTCCTCACTGCTCCCCACGTGCCACAGGGTAAACTCAGTCTTTGTCATGAAAGACACCTTACAATTTGGTTCCAAAAACCTCAACTCCCACATCTATCCCCCAAATGCATGACTGCAACTGCCCCAGTCCATTTATATTCTTTCTTGCTAGGGCTCCACGGCCATTAGGGCTGGATCTAGAGGTGGCATCTCCCTTGAAAGCCCCGTCAGCTTGGTAGGAAGCCCCCCACTCCCCTCTCCTCCACCCAGAGAATGCCACCCACCACCAGCCACCTGCACATTCACCCCAGAAACCAAGCAAAACCAGCTGTCCAATACAGAATGCCAATTGTTAGCGAAATAAGAGCTGGACCTCCAAGTCATTCATCTGCTTTTGTCCTCCCATTCCTCCATTAAATAAAATCCTGGTAGCAGGACAGAATGGGAATTAGATCTGAGGGGAAAATGTCTGGAGCATGAGGAACTGGAAAGGGAGGGTGGGAATGGGAGCTGGTTTGGGCAGCACTTTGTGAGGAGGGCAGCAAGCAAGCACTGTGGGCATGCAAGGCGGAGGGTGTGCAGGGCAGATGGGGTGTGCAAGGTGGAAGAATATGCAAGATGGAGGGTGTGCAGGGCACATGGGGTGTGCAAGGTGGAAGAATGTGCAAGGTGGAGGGTGTGCAAGGTGGAGGAATATGCAAGGCGGAGGCTGGGCAGGGCAGATGGGGTGTGCAAGGTGGAAGAATGTGCAAGGCGGAGGGTGTGCAAGGTGGGAGAATATGCAAGGCGGGGGCTGTGCAAGGTGGAGGGTGTGCAAGGTGGAAGAATATGCAAGGCGGAGGGTGTGCAAGGTGGAGGGTGTGCAAGGTGGGAGAATATGCAAGGTGGGGAGTGTGCAAGGCGGATGGGATATGTGAGGTGGTAGGGTGTGTGAAGAGGATGTGCAAGATGGAAGAATGTGTGTGGCAGAGATTGTAAAGGCAGATAGGGTGTGAAGGCACAAGGGACCAGCCACAGCTCTCAGGACCTACAGCTTCGCAGAAGCGTGGATCTCAGGTCCCCCTGGGCCCCTGGGCCACAGATAGAAGAGGCTACAGGTAGTGAAGGAGGGGAGCGACCGAGAGTCCCGAGAGATATCTGGGTAAGTGAGGCTTCAGCTACACAGTGGGATAAATGATGCTGAAAGGCAAGCAGACTCAGAGAGCAGTATCTCCATTTTCCAGGAACATCCTGAGGATTGGAGTTGAAAACTTACCTACAACCACCAGCTGATAAAGGCAGCGCAAGGACTTTCCAGTCACCTGTCCAATGCGGGCCTCCCTGCTCTGTCCCTAGGGGCTAACACCGCAGGGTTAGGAACTGTGCAGATATGAGGCAAGCCTTCAGGGAGCAGTCTTTTTCTAAATTAATTTTGTGGATGCAGGTTGTGACCCCACAACATAAACATATACTGTAATACTTTTAAAGATGATCTTCAGAGGGCACGCGTACCGTGAAACCTAGCAATTACAACCGTGAAGTCATGCTTTCCAGAAATGATGACTAAATTGGGTTGCACTTCTTTATTTTTTATTGAATCCACCAGGTGACTGCTATAAACATCCAGACTAGCACGGAGGTCATTTTAAGACAATGTGCCTTTCCCAGACAGTACTTTTTGTTCAAAACAAAATAATTTATAGAGCATCCTATAAAATGAAAGGTTTTCTGTGGACCTTTCCTGGGGCGTAATTTTAGGGAGAAAAATCCTTGCCTATAACATGCCAGGCCTATACCTGGCCCTGAGGTCATGCAGGGTCCCAGCTTCAGGAAGTTCATGGTACAGAAGACAAGCAGTGAGGAATGGAAAGAAGTCAAGGGAGATTATAGGAATGTATAAAAGTGTCTTAATCCAGTGCTTCTCAAACTTTAATTGCACATGAGTCACTTAGTAAAACACAGATTCTCCAGGCTTCTCTGGTGCTCCAGTGTTAAGAATTCACCTTGAAATACAAGAGACACAGGATCGATCCCTGGTCAGAGAACTAAGAACTAAGAACTCAGAACTAAGAACTCAGAACTAAGAACTAAGAACTCACATGCCTCACATGCCTCTGCCACAAGTAGACAGAGTCCGTGCACCTCAATGAAAAATCTTGCAATAAAGACCCTACACACTGTCACTGAGACAAATGCAGCCAAATAAAGAAAGAAATCTTAAAAACTGAGTTAGACTTTACGAACAAAAATACACATTCTCAATGAGGAGGACTGGTACGAGTCCAAAATTCTGCATTTTTAACCAGCTCCCCAGGTGATGCCGATGCTGCCGGTCCGTGGACCACACTTGGAGTAGCTGAATGGCTGCTTGTGATTTGGGATATAATTCCCTATAACAGCATCACATTTGTTTTCAAAAGGGCAGCGTCTCAAACATAATACACGGGTCGATAGCATCACCGACTCAAAGGATGTGAATCTGAGCAAACTCTGGGAGATAGTAAAGGACAGAGGAGCCCGCTGTGCTACAGTCCATGGGGTCACAGAGCGTCAGGCATGACTTAGCAACTGAACAGTAACAACGATGATGCAAAGCAAAAGCGCTGAGAGGCTGGGAGGGGTGACATGACGAGGCTCAAGCTGCTGTTCCTGGGGGCACCCACTGTGCTCAGAGAGGAAGCAGACAAGTTCCCACCCTGCAGGCGTGAGCAGCTGAATGGAGGGAGACAAGTAAAAATCAAAGACTCCTCATACACACAGATGTGAACGCGCATCTGGGACAAAGGCTGTGAGAGTCTGTAAGAGGGAGCGTGACCTGGCTGGGGAGGTTGGGGACGGGAGAAGGAGGGAAGAGCAAAGGCTTGGCAGAGGACCGAGGGGACCAGGATGAGCCTGGGCAGAGGGGTGAGGCTCCTACGCAGGGGCCGACCATGCAGGACTTCGAGAAGTTTCACCCTCATGCTAGGAGTGTGAGGGGCTCCTGAAGTGTCTTACCCAGGAGGAAGAATATCAGGTTTGCATTGTGAAAAGATCACTCTGGCTGCAGTGGAGGATGGGCTGGAGGGGCCAAAGCGTGTCCCTCCCTTGGGAGGCACAGGGCCTGATAGAGACAGCATTTAGTCTCTCTCTCGGTGGCAGAAAACTCTCAAGCTACGGGTGGCCACTTTCTGCCCCATGGATGCTGGAAGCAGGACAGTCGGTCTGCTCAGACACACGGAAATGAATCGGACACCCAGGAAGTAACCAGGGGAGAGAGGTCTTGCAGAGGAGGATGGGGGAGCTGGGCCTCTGCTGTACTCTGGCTTCTGGTTCCAGCCCTTCCTGAAGGCTCCTCTGCAGCCTTGCCCCTATTTCTTGGACTGCCTCTGTATCCTTATGAAGAGTTCCTTGGCTGAGGAGGTTTCTGTTCCTTGCAACCCCGAGAGTCCTGGAGAGCTCAGCGGCACACTTGCCCTGAAGCTTTCACAAGTGCAAGAGCACCACCCAGCTTGTAGCAGCATCCCAGGATTAGAGTCTCCAGACACCCCGTAATTTGAGCCAGCAGCACTGTAAAGTCACTAAGTCCTGAAGAATCCATGCAGCTTCCTGAGCTCCGGCAGGGACGCACGAGGTGGTTCCCACCCACTGCGCTGCGGGGGTGGGAGGTACAGCCAAGCCAGGAGGGGGAAGATACGGCAGTGGGCGGCCGAGGGGCCACATGCTAGAAATGTCTGGACGTGGTCCCGGTGGAAGCACAGCCAGGCTTTGAAGGTCCACCTCTGGCCCTGTCCAGCCAGCCCCGCTCAAAGCCGTTCACAGTTTCCCCTCACGTCGGAGGCTTGGATTTCATTTACAAGGGACGGCGAGGAACTGTGACTCTTTTCAAAAGGAACAACAAACTTGCAGGAAGCTTCGAGGTCCGGGAACCACTCGTTACAGTTTCCTGCTCTCTTTGGTGACAGGGGAGGAGACTCAGGATCTGAAAGCTCCCCCTTGAAAAGAAAACGTCTTGGAGGAATGTCAAACCGACCTTTGAAAGCTACCAAGATGTGTCTTGTTCATCAGGAAATTCATTTCTTTATCTCAAACACGGGGCAATTCTCCTCTTGACACGACATCTCGAGGACTAAATATGGGCATTCAGGGAAGGCTCAAGTATGCTGTGGGCTTCCCAGGTGCTGTGAGCGGTGAAGAACCCGCCTGCCAGTGCAGGAGACATGAGATGCAGGTTCGATCCCTGGGTCGGGAAGATCCCCTGGAGAAGGACACGGCAACCCACTCCAGTGTTCTTGCCTGGAGAATCCCAGGGACAGAGGAGCCCGGGGGGCTGCAGTCCAGGGGATCACAGAGAGTTGGCCGTGACTGACCCCACTTAGCACAGAGCCCAACAAAGTATGCTTCGAAGGTAAATGCTGGTCAACAGAGTGATTCTTTCCTTTTTTGTCTCACGCAAAGAAAATTGCTGTTTTAATGGTTAGGCACATATTTTAAGGCAGGTTAGGAAAAAAGAAGCACCTCAAGCCCATAGTTCCATGGCCAGCATTGCTCAGGATGAGGCTTCATTTGAAAAATGAGTTGAGGATAAACAACAAGGCCCTGTTGTAAAGCACAGGCGACTGTAATCAAAACCCTGTGATAAACCACATTGGAAAGGAATATGAAAAAGAATATATATGTACAACTGAGTCACTTTGCATATATATATATATATATATATGTAAAAGTTAACACCATATTGTAGATCAAGTATTCTACTGCTGCTAAGTCCTTCAGTTGTGTCCAACTCTTTGTGACCCCCAAGAACTGTAGCCTACCAGGCTCCCAGGCTCCTCTGTCCATGGGATTCTCCAGGCAAGAATAACTGGAATGAGTTGCCATGCCCTCCTTCAGGGGATTTTCCCGACCCAGGGATTGAACCCGTGTCTCTTACATCTCCTGCAGTGGCAGGTGGATTCTTTACCGCTAGCGCCACCAACTATAAGTGAAGTCGCTCAGTCATTTCTGACTCTTTGCAACCCCGTGGACTGTAGCCCACCAGGCTCCTCCATCCATGGGATTCTCCAGGCAAGAACACTGAAGTGGGTTGCCATTTCCTTCTCCAGAGGATCTTCCTGACCCAGGGATCGCACCCAGGTCTCCAGCATTACATGCAGACGCTTTAACCTCTGAGCCACCAGGGAAGCCCCCTTGGACAAAAATTTAAAAGTTACTGGAACATTTCATCAGACAGCTTATAAGTTTGCAACCTAACTTTCTAAAATAAAAAATACTATATGTTGGCAGAAAAAAAGCGAGTGGACTTATAAAGTATTGGGTTGGCCAAAGATGTTCTGTGACATCTTACGGAAAAACTCAAAGGAACATTTTGGCCAGTGCAATAACAGTGAACAATAGTGCAGTTCAGCTCAGCTCAAGGCCAAGGTCGTACAATTCAAGAACACCGAGATGGAGGGAAGGCAAGCAACTGGCACAGAACCTCGTGGAGACCAGGAGCCCCATCGTGCCAGCCACCATATCACAGGTACCTATGCCATCGCTAACCCCTCTAACTGGCAGGTAGGAATTATCCTTCCTGTTTTAGAGCTGATAACGGGAGGCCTGGAGAAATGAGAATGCTTGCCAAATGCACACAGTTAGAGAGCGCCGGGGTTGGGATATTTGAACATAGGTCTGCTTACCTTCGCACAGAGTCGGACACGACTGAAGCGACTTAGCAGCAGCAGCAGCAGCTGTTTACCTTATCTCCCAGTTTCCCTAACTGCAACACATCAGCCTTAACAATACATCATTTTCTCTCTTCTTTAGAAAACACAAGCATCTTTCAGAAGAGATCTCATAAAGCCCCCAGGTTTGGGGCCTAGTCTATTTTACCCCAGCCTATATACTTACACTACGTATCTGTTTGCACTGGTGCTTGGGCAACTGAGAGTTGGACCATGAAGAAGGCTGAGCACAAAGACGAATTGATAGTTTTGAACTGTGCTGTTGGAGAAGACTCTTGAGAGTCCCTTGGACTGCAAGGAAATCCAACCAGTCCATCCTAAAGGAAATCAGCCCTGAATATTCATGCGAAGGACTGATGCTGAAGCTGAAGCTCCAATACTTTGGCCACGAGTTGTGAAGAGCCAAGTCATTGGAAAAGATCCTAATGCTCGGAAACATTGAGGGCAGGAGGCGAAGGTGGTGACAGAGGATGAGACAGTTGGATGGTATCACCGACTCAATGGACATGAGTTTGAGCAAACTCTGGGAGATAGTGAAGGACAGGAAAGCCTGGCGAGCTGCAGTCCATGGGGTCGCAAAGAGTCAGACATGACTGAGCGACTGAACGATGAAAACAAACTTCTACTGAACCAACAAACTTGAAGACCAGCCCTTCCTTCCATGTGCCTGGCCTACTGCCCCACTCTTAGCAGGCCGGGGGGCCCAGCCTGGGTCAGCTTGGCCTGGCGCAGCGTGTGACGGCTGTCTTTCCTCACTGTTGGGTGGGAAGAGCTCAGGCCCTCGTGCAGACTAGGGAAGGGGACAGAAGCCTTGCGTTCTGGTCTAATTGTGCTCCCTTGGGGGTCCAGGGGGTCCAGGTACGTTGCTGGAGTCACGGTTGTAGAACGACACTCTGCTCAGTGTCCTCTGCACACTTATGCTCCCCCTGGGGGTGTGCAGGGCATGAGTGGGTCTCCCTGGGCCACTGACTAAACGCCACAGGAATCACACCCTTCTACCAACATCTGCAGTTTCCCAACAGTTCCCCACGTGGCACCAAAGACATTCCCGCCTTTCTCCCTACACGCGGCCACTCCAGAGGCACAGGCTTCCTGATGTCTCTCCCCCAGTTACACGGGTTCTCACTATTCTCCCTCTCTTAGTGGGCATTTTTCACAAAGGGGTGCATATGTGTTTAAATTATTGTCATAGTACCATTCCATGCAAGCAGTTAACTTCTGTTTCAGCCAAGCAACAAGCTGTTACACAGCCTGGACCACTGAGCTCCCTGAGAATTGCCCACAATCCATCTCCTGCTGCCCAGGGTCCCATTAGGGTCCTGGCTGATGTGGACGGGGCCCTGTGCCCCCAGCACTATTTTAAGACCATTGTACGCATTAGTTGACTTTTTCTTAAGGTACTATTGCCTCCCCATTTTACAGATGAAGAGACTGAGTCTCAGAAGGGTTGAATGACCAGGTTATGAGTGCAGGGCTGTGCCCGTCACCACCGGGCTGGTCTATGGCAAGAGTGCATCTCCTGAATCTGGAAGGATCACAGGTTTATCTGAGAGTAAAGAGATCTGGGCTGCAGTTACACAGAGTGGTGTGACCTTGGACAATTTACTCCACCTCGCTGAGACTTCCTCATCTGTGCAAGGGGGACAAGGCCTGCTCAGAGGGTTCCTGTGAAGCTCAGAAGAGGTAACTGATGGGAAAATACTTAGTTTTTGGCAAATGCAAGCATGAAGAGACTGGGACAGGTGGATGAGTCCAAAGCGATCATGCCTTCAGGTCGCATTAGGGTTTTAGGAGCAGATACATTTTCTTCGGTGGGCTCCTGCTCAAAGCCCAGTGTTTGAGGAACAGCTGTGAAGAGCTCTGGGAAAGCACCATGAGATCTGAATCGGGACACTTCCCATCTCTGGGCTTTGCCCTCCTCCACCCGAAAGTGAGGGCATCTCAGAGGCGGTCCCTTCCTATCCCGGTGTTTTACAATGTTGACCCTGTTCCTGGGTTAAAATACTCATGAAACAAGGAATGGCTTATATTAGGAATCCTTCTTGCTGATGGGAGCAAAACACTGGCGATGCACCTGACAGATACAATGGTGTGTACACAGGCAACACATAAGCAGCCTTTAGAATGGCACTTCTGTCTCCCAAACATCGGCGTTCTGCTAGGGGATCTTGAGCCTGGATGTTCCTTCTCATCAGAAACTAAGGACCTCGCCTTTGTCCCATGAGCCCAGACTCCAACCTTCCCCTTCCAGAATACATTTTCTTGTCTAAGCTCTCTTGAACTTGAAACTAGTTTAGGAAGAAACAGCAAACTTGAAGTCAGACAGACCTGAGGCTGAATCATGATCCTGCAACTTACTAGCTGCTTGACACTGGGCAAGACTCTCTGAATGCTTCCTTGTCTGGGAAATGGATATGGTAACAGCTCTCGTACAGGGTGGCAGTGAGGATTAACTGAAACAAAACAAGTTAAGTCCTTGGGCATATAGTAGGTGTTCAATAAACAGTAGCTCTTATTACTGAAGGCTGGGACTGTATTAGTCAGCCTTGGCTAGGTTATGCTGCAAAAAACAAACACACCCAAATCTCAGAGGTGTAACAAAGCAAAAGTTAATTTCTTCCTCATGCTAAATGGTCAGTCCTGGTCAGCAGAGGATTCTGTTTCATGTGGTGACTCTGACAGGCAGGATGAAGAGGCTCTGTCCTTTGATACACAGCTGATTAACATCACATGGGATGCGAGTGCCAAAGGATCTTCAATAGCCAATGAAATGCCATGGATGTGACTATCCTGAACTAGATACTGGCCCTGATTGGCTGCCAGGGGCTGGGCAATGTGGGGGAGTACACGGAATATTAGATGACACGAAGTCAAACTTTATGCAACACAGAGCCAAATTTTGCTGACCTTTACTTCTCCCCCAGTGCTTAGCATAATGTTGTTAGAGAAAGTAAGACACAAGTCAAAAAGAAGCCATCTCTGATGATATAACAATTTTCTAACTGAAAGACTGTTCTCTCTTTTTCTTTCCATTTTAATCAGATGTTTGTTATTCTCATCATGCAGTTTATCACTGAGACCAGTATTTCAGAAGTTTTTAAATAATGCTCATTGTGAGGAAGTTGGCCAATACCCTTTGAGTTAAGAGAGAATCCCAGGTTATGTTTAAGCCATGAGTTTACACTTGGGAGGAGGAAGAAAGAGAAGGGGAAATGAGACTGATAACGAAAAGATTACAAGTTACTGGCATTTCTTAATATTTCCAACCCTCGTCAGGAAGCTTAAGTCACCCTGGGGGTAGGTAAGGAGTTGCTGGAATGGAAGTCAGGGCAAGGAAGCAGAATGGCTTGCCATGGACCTCAGACAAGTCAAGGGTAAATCAACATTCCTCGCAAACCTAACCAGTGTATTAAAAAGCAGAGACATCACTTTGCTGACAAAAGTCCAGTTAGTCAAAGCTATGGTTTTTCTAGTAGTCATGTATGGATGCAAGAGTTGGACCAGAAAGAAGGCTGAGTGTTGAAGAATTGATGCTTTCGAACTGTGGTGCTGGAGAAGGCTCTGAGAGTCTCTTGGACAGCAAGGAGATCAAACCATTCAATCCTAAAGAAACCAACCTTGAACATTCATTGGAAGAACTGATGCTGAAGCTGAAGCTCCAATACTCTGCCTACCTGATGTGAAGAGCTGACTCACTGGAAAAGACCCTGATGCTGGGAAAGACTGAAACAGGAATGAAGAGGGTGACAGAGGATGAAATGGTTGGATGGCACCAGCAGCTCCATGGACCTGAGTTTGAGCAAGTTCCAAGAGACTGTGATGGACAGGGAAGCCTGGCGTGCTGCAGCCCATGGGGTCACAAGGAATCGGATGTGACCGATGTTCTCCCACACTTTCTCTTCTTCCCAGACCCTGGCATTCAGCAAAGTCCTCCTTCCTGCCCTACATTCATTGAAATTATTGTGAGTCAGGACAACATGTGGATCCATCTACATGAGAGAATTCCTGAGCGCCGCTGCTGACTGCACCTCACCCCCCATTCTGGGTGGAGAAAGCAGAGCTCAGGAGAGATCCTTCCCCCTGGAAGGAACGGCCCATAGCTGGGCTCCCTTCCGGACTCGCAGATGTGTTCGGTCCTAGCTCCGCCCCACATCAGTGGGAGACCCTAGACTGGATGCTCCTCTTGGGGCCTCCTGTTATTCACCCGTAAACTCCTTCTCAAGCATGCGTGCAGGCTGGGAAGAGGGCTGGGGGACAGGTAGGTGGCTAAGCCATGAACTTGCTCTCCAAGCAGAGGAGTGGGGCGCACAGGGGTCAGGAGGGCTGCCTGTGCCAGCATAGACAACAGGGAGGGTGGAGGTGGCCACGGGGCTGTGGACAGCTCACCTTCACACTACGACCAAAGGAGCCAGCTGCCTCTCAGCTCCCGACATGCTCGCCAAGTGGGAATGTGGGTCCGGTGTTGGCAAAATCTCTTGAATTTTTTTTTTTTTCAAGAGAAGCAGGAAAGATAAAATTATGTATGAAATGTGAGCAGACCAACCAAATCAACTTCATCTGTTGCCTGGCTGAAGCCCATGACCCACAAATTTGCAGCTCCTAATGGATGTCAGTGAGAAGACTTTATGAGACTCTAAGATGGTATGATCCTATTTGACCTGATTATTTTTCATACAATCAGGGTTAAAAAAAAACAAAACATGCATTGTTTTACTCTAATAAGAAAAGTATTGCTACAGAAAGTTGCAAGCAGGTATATTCCTTAATTATTCCTAATATCATTCCCCCAAAGTTAACATTTTGATGTATATTTTGGTATATTTCCTACCAGCCTTTTATCTATGCATAAATTATATAAATAATATTATATGTGTGTATATGTTTCTGTATGTGTGTGTGTGTATGTATATACTCTCCAGGTGGCACTAGTGGCAAAGAACCCGCCTGTCAATGCAAGAGACTTAAGAGACGCAGGTTCAATCCCTGGGTCGGGAAGATTTCCTGGAGAAGGAAATGGGAACCTGCTCCAGTGTTCCTGCCTGGAGAATCCCATGGAAAGAGGAGCCTGGCAGGGTAATATGTAACATTATATAAATAAAATGTGTAACATGAATCTCTTCTAAAATTGCTAAGTCGCTTCAGTCGTGTCTGACTCTGTGTGACCCCATAGACGGCAGCCCACCAGGCTCCCCGTCCCTGGGATTCTCCAGGCAAGAACACTGGAGTGGGTTGCCATTTCCTTCTCCAATGCATGAAAATGAAAGTGAAAGTGAAGTTGCTCAGTCGTGTCCGAGTCTTCGCGACCCCATGGACTGCAGCCTACCAGGCTCCTCTGCCCATGGGATTTTCCAGGCAAGAGTACTGGAATGAGGTGCCACTGCCTTCTCCGCTTCTAAAATTAGGGGGACACTATTTTGGCTGTTTGACTTCGCATCCACTAGTTTTTACTTAACACGACATTGTGCCATTATATACTCTGAAAAACTCTATAATACAGATTTACCATAACTTATACATTTAACTTATACCTGCACATTTGAAGGAGTTTCTAACTTTTTAAAATATATATTAATAAAAGGAACTGCACTTTTCTTTTATTTCACTTTCACCTTTACTTCACTTTCACTTTTCAAAAGGAACGGCAACGAACATTCTTATGTGTAAATATCTGTTCATGTATCTGATTATTTCTTTAGGATAAATTTCCACAAGTGGGATTCTAAGGTCTAAAGGTATTAACATTTTTAAGGTTGTTGATACATATTGAAGGAGTCTTTTGGGCCTAGTGAAGAAAACAACAGTCTCAAATGCCCTTGCTGAATCATCTAACTTCAGAAAAAACAAAGAAGAACTTTAGGTCCCGCTGTGATACTCCAGGCCGGTTGCATCTATCTGGGACTTACCACCCCCTGTCCAGAAACCTTCCACTCCCTACACCTGCCCAGACTTATCACCCCCTGCCCAACTACAAATGCCATCTCAGCTAAAGAATACCCCAAACATCCCGCCTGATTAATGCTTCCCTTATCGCTTCCACAAGCCTCCCTACAAATACGGAGCCTCCCTGACCCCTCTCCGCGCTCAGCCTGGTTGTTCGGCGGATTGTCGCCCTTCCTTGCCTGAATAAAGGTAACCTACTTCTGTTGAGGTCGTCTTTCCTCTTTCTGCCTCAGCCTGAACTATACCTTACACATATCCTTAATTGCTTTTCATAAAAGCTACATTACCTATGCTTTCATTATATTCTTGATGACATTGCATACTGTCATTTTAACAACTGAATGTTAATTTGATGAAGTTAAGAGATATTTCATGGTGATCTTAGTTTTACCAGTGAAGTTTGAGCTGTTTCCCACCAAAATGTTTCTTGGCCTTTTGTATTTATTTTCTGAGTTGTCAAGCTGGTTTTAGAAAAGGCAGAGGAACCAGAGATCAAATTGCCAACATCTGCTGAATCATCAAAAAAGCAAGAGAATTCCAGAAAAACATCTATCTTTGCTTTATTGATTATGCCAAAGCCTTTGACTCTGTGGATCACAATAAACCGTGGAAAATTCTGAAAGAGATGGGAATACCAGACCACATGACCTGCCTCTTGAGAAATCTGTATGCGGGTCAGGAAGCAATAGTTAGAACTGGACATGGAACAATAGACCAGTTCCAAATAGGAAAAGGAGTACATCAGGGCTGTATTTTGTCACCCTGCTTATTTAACTTCTATGCAGAGTACATCATGAGAAACGCTGGGCTGGAAGAAAAACAAGCTGGAATCAAGATTGCCGAGAGAAATATCAATAACCTCAGATATGCAGATGACACCACCTTTATGACAGAAAGTGAAGAGGAACTAAAGAGCCTCTTGATGAAAGTGAAAGAGGAAAGTAAAAAAGTTGGTTTAAAGCTCAACATTCAGAAAACAAAGATCATGGCATCGCGTCCCATCACTCCATGGGAAATAGATAAGAAACAGTGGAAACAGTGTCAGACTTTATTTTTTTGAGGCTCCAAAATCACTGCAAATGGTGACTACAGCCATGAAATTAAAAGATGCTTACTCCTTAGAAGAAAAGTTACGACCAACCTAGACAGCAGATTGAAAAGCAGAGACATTGCCAACAAAGGTCTGTCTAGTCAAGGCTATGGTTTTTCCCATGGTCGTGTATGGATGTGAGTGCTGGACTGTGAAGAAGGCTGAGCGCTGAAGAATTGATGCTTGGATGCTTTTGAACTGTGGTGTTGGAGAAGACTCTTGAGAGTCCCTTGGACTGCAAGGAGATCCAGCCAGTCCATCCTGAAGGAGATGAGTCCTGGGATTTCTTTGGAAGGAATGATGCTAAAGCTGAAGCTCCAGTACTTTGGCCACCTCATGCGAAGAGCTGACTCATTGGAAAAGACTCTGATGCTGGGAGGGGTTGGGGGCAGGAGGAGAAGGGGACGACTGAGGATGAGATGGCTGGATGGCATCACCGACTCGATGGACATGAGTCTGAGTGAACTCTGGGAGTTGGTGATAGACAGGGAGGCCTGGCGTGCTGCATGAAAAGGCAGAGGAACCAGAGATCAAATTGCCAACATCTGCTGAATCATCAAAAAAGCAAGAGAATTCCAGAAAAACATCTATTTTTGCTTTATTGATTATGCCAAAGCCTTTGACTTTGTGGATCACAATAAACCGTGGAAAATTCTGAAAGAGATGGGAATACCAGACCACATGACCTGCCTCTTGAGAAATCTGTATGCGGGTCAGGAAGCAATAGTTAGAACTGGACATGGAACAATAGACCAGTTCCAAATAGGAAAAGGAGTACATCAGGGCTGTATTTTGTCACCCTGCTTATTTAACTTCTATGCAGAGTACATCATGAGAAACGCTGGGCTGGAAGAAAAACAAGCTGGAATCAAGATTGCCGAGAGAAATATCAATAACCTCAGATATGCAGATGACACCACCTTTATGACAGAAAGTGAAGAGGAACTAAAGAGCCTCTTGATGAAAGTGAAAGAGGAAAGTAAAAAAGTTGGTTTAAAGCTCAACATTCAGAAAACAAAGATCATGGCATCGCGTCCCATCACTCCATGGGAAATAGATAAGAAACAGTGGAAACAGTGTCAGACTTTATTTTTTTGAGGCTCCAAAATCACTGCAAATGGTGACTACAGCCATGAAATTAAAAGATGCTTACTCCTTAGAAGAAAAGTTACGACCAACCTAGACAGCAGATTGAAAAGCAGAGACATTGCCAACAAAGGTCTGTCTAGTCAAGGCTATGGTTTTTCCCGTGGTCGTGTATGGATGTGAGTGCTGGACTGTGAAGAAGGCTGAGCGCTGAAGAATTGATGCTTGGATGCTTTTGAACTGTGGTGTTGGAGAAGACTCTTGAGAGTCCCTTGGACTGCAAGGAGATCCAGCCAGTCCATCCTGAAGGAGATGAGTCCTGGGATTTCTTTGGAAGGAATGATGCTAAAGCTGAAGCTCCAGTACTTTGGCCACCTCATGCGAAGAGCTGACTCATTGGAAAAGACTCTGATGCTGGGAGGGGTTGGGGGCAGGAGGAGAAGGGGACGACTGAGGATGAGATGGCTGGATGGCATCACCGACTCGATGGACATGAGTCTGAGTGAACTCTGGGAGTTGGTGATAGACAGGGAGGCCTGGCGTGCTGCACTTCATGGGGTCGCAAAGAGTCGGACACAACTGAGCGACTGAACTGAACTGAATGCTCTTTCAAAGAACCATTTCCTATATTATATGCAGGAAAACTTTGCATCATATATTTGTATAATAGTAAAAAATGGGATGAAATCTAAATGTCCAGTAACAGGAAAATATGAAGTCAACAAAGGCACAAGTAGTTGATGGAATATTATGCAGTTATTATAATGTGAGGGCACAGGAGCTTTAGCATTGTGGGAAAACACTCATGACATATATTAAATGAAAAAGAGCAGCCGTATAACTAAATGTGTACCATGTTCTATGTTAACAACCACAGAAAAATACCAGTTATAAGAGTTGTGCTGAAGGGCTGGGATCTCTGAAGACATTCTTTCTTTATTTGTTTGCTTCTATGTTTCAAATATTTTGTAATTCTCTTGCGTAATGTTTTGTGGTTAAGGGAAAAAATACTTGAAAGACATATTTTCAATTGTCTTTCCAAATGTGTCTTTCTAGTTTCTTAGGTTTCCCTCTGTATGACTTTTAAAAACGTCCTTA
Source organism: Madoqua kirkii (assembly GCA_006408675.1). NCBI lineage: Eukaryota > Metazoa > Chordata > Mammalia > Artiodactyla > Bovidae > Madoqua > Madoqua kirkii. Next base: position 4,150 of record SJYC01086508.1, on the reverse strand, counting down.
TTTGTGTCACAGGAGACGAAACACTTTTGATTTACTTAAATAAATCCGCTGGCACTGCAGTCAGCAGAGAGAAAGACAGTTTGTCATTGGGAGCAAGCAGGGCTCACAGTCATGACTTTGAGAGTGGCTATTCCAGGTCTTCGGGGCCCTTTCTTCCCCACTCCACACCTCCGAGGCTTGGGAAGAAGGAAGGTTTGGAACTGCATAGACTTGACAGGTCTCTGGTAAATGGTGGGGGAGGAGGAGGGAAGAAATAGGCTGTTCCCGTCAGAAAGAGGAGGAAGCCTTCCAGACCTCCAGGGCTAGGAATCACCCATGTGAGACCCAGACAGGCACGTTTGACAGACGACAAAATGTAAGCACAGAGAGGAAGAATTTCAGTCATCAGGAGAAGCAGACCAGCTCTGTGGGATGCCTAGAGAAACCTTAAATAACAACAACATGATTACTATTACTACTGCTGCTAGAGCACAGGACACCTTCCAAGCCGGTTCCTGTGGGTGGCTGCGCTGATCTTCACAAGGGCCCCGTGAGGCAGCATGCTGGGATTCAGGGTTCCACTTTAGCAGGAGAGGAGACTCGGGTGCAGTAAGGGGGAAGGGAAGGGTTATATTAAGCCCCTCTTACGTGGCAAGTGTTTCTGTGTTGCTTGATTTATTATTTATTTGGACATGCAATAAATAGATTTATGCACAGGGTTAGAAAAAAAATGATACTAAAGAAAATAGAGTAAAAACCAAGCCCTGTCCCACCAGCAGCCACTCAGAACTCATTCCCAGAAGCGTCTGTCACACCTTCCTTGGGTGCCCTTGCAGGGCCAGGCTAAGTGCGCACAGGCATATGCATTGCACACTCTTGGCCTCCTCCTTCCTTCCCTTCTTTCTTTGTTTGTCTCTTACCCACCCTTTCCTTTCTTTCTTTTGAAAACATTGCTTCTGGGAAAGCATTCTATTATCAGTTTACACAGGCTGGCTCCACTGTTTCCCATAGATGCATAGTAAGCCATATATGGAGAGATGACCGTTTATTTAGCTGGTGCCCTAGAGGTGGATATTTATGGATCTTTCCAAGCTTCTGTTGGGCTTCCTTGGCAGTTCAAACGGTAAAGAATCTGCCTGCAATGCAAAAGACCCAGATCTGATCCCTGGGTTGAGAAGATCGCCCGGAGAAGGGAATGGATACCTACTCCAGTATTCTTGCCTGGAGAATCCTATGGACAAAGGAGCCTTCTGTCTACAGTCCATGGGGTCATAAAGAGTTAGACGTGACCAAGCAACTAATGTTTTCACTTTCGCTTTTTCCAAGCTTCTGTCACTTCTGACTCTCCTCAGACGATCATTGGTTCATGTGCACAAGTTCATCTGTAGGATGGGTTTCTGGAAGCAAAATTGCTGGGCCAAAGGGTTTGTGCATTAAAAAAATTTTTTTTGAAGATCCAAAGTAGTCTCCCTGAAGGCTATAAGTATTGTACAACGTTCACAGTTTACGAGGGTATCTGATTTTGCACAACCTTGACAACAGGGTATCTTGTCTAACTTGAAAATTTTTTGCCAATCTAATATGTTATAGTGGTACCTAATTGTAGTTTAGTTTACACTTATAATAAGGAAAGTTGAGCATCATTTCACAGGGTTAAACATCATTTGTAGTTCCTTTTCATTTTCTTTGACCATTCTTCCTTATAAGGTTGGATTTATTATTATTTTTATTGATTGGTAGGGGCTCTTTATATATTAAGAAAATTGGTTGCTTCCTAGGATTTATGCTTGGCATTATTTTCCCCAAATAACTCATTTGTCTTTATTTTGCTAATCATATTGTGATGAAGACATTTAAAATTTTTAGGTATTAGAGTATATCAAAAATTTTGGTACATTTTAAATTATTAGGGTTAAACATCATTTGTAGTTCCTTTTCATTTTCTTTGACCATTCTTCCTTATAAGGTTGGATTTATTATTATTTTTATTGATTGGTAGGGGCTCTTTATATATTAAGAAAATTGGTTGCTTCCTAGGATTTATGCTTGGCATTATTTTCCCCAAATAACTCATTTGTCTTTATTTTGCTAATCATATTGTGATGAAGACATTTAAAATTTTTAGGTATTAGAGTGTATCAAAAATTTTGGTACATTTTAAATTATGCATTATACCTAGGAAGACCTTCTCCACCTTGGGATTATTTTTAAAATCTCTTATTTCTTCAAGTAGTTGTATTTAAGCTTGAGGAAATTACATACTGAGTCATCTGGAATTAATTCTGGTAAAAGGAGCAAGCTGCACTCCAAGTTAATATTTTCCAGGTGTTTCTTCAATTGTTCCAATACTGTTTATTGAGTAATTTATCTTTTTGCAGCTGTGCTGCTGGGTGGCAAGTGGCCTGACCAAGTGGAGCCAATTCAATTCTACAACAGTGACAGAGGCCCTGGGAGCCCCCAGAGGCCTGGGAATCTCAAGGAAAGAGGACTCTGAAGGCCAATGAAGATTTGCTTACAGAACTTGCATAGGACCGGGGAAGCAGAGACTCTTGGGGGGTACAAACAAAACTTGTGCACATCCTGACACTTGGGAAAGGAGCAGTGACCCCCACAGGAGACTGAGCCAGAAGGAACTGTGAGTGTTCGAGGGTCCCCTGCGGAGGCATGGGTCAGCAGCGGCCTGCCATGAGGACAGGAGTACCGGCAGCAGCCGTCCTGGAAGGCACCTTGGCCATAAGTCCTTTTGGAGGTCACCATTAGGCTGGATGGCATCACCAACTCAATGGACATGAGTTTGGGTAAACTCCAGGAGTTGGTGATGGACGGGGAGGCCTGGCGTGCTGCGGTCCATGGGGTGGCAAAGAGTCCAACATGACTGAACGACTGAACTGAACTGATTAGCCCTACCATAAATGATAGGATACTGAAAGAGGAACTCCCCAGGTCAGCAGGTGCCCAATATGCTACTGGAGATCAGTGGAGAAATAACTCCAGAAAGAATGAAAGGATGGGGCCAAAGCAAAAACAATACCCAGTTGTGGATGAGACTGATGATAGAAGCAAGGTCTGAAGCTGTAAAGAGCAGTATTGCATAGGAACCTGGAATGTCAGGTCCATGAATCAAGGCAAATTGGAAGTGTTCAAACAGGAGATGGCAAGCGTGAACATCAACATTCTAGGAATCAGCAAACTAAAATGGACTGGCATGGGTGAATTTACCTCAGATGACCATTATATCTACTACTGTGGGCAGGAATCCCTCAGAAGAAACGGAGTAGCCATCATGGTCAACAAAAGAGTCCGAAATGCAGTACTTGGTGCAGTCTCAAAAACGACAGACTGATCTCTGTTCATTTCCAAGGCAAACCATTCAATATCACAGTAATCCAAGCCTATGCCTCAACAAGGAATGCTGAAGAAGCTGAACGGTTCTATGAAGACCTACAAGACTTTTTAGAACTAACACCCAAAAAAGACCGCCTTTTCGTTATAGGGGACTGGAATGCAAAAGTAGGAAGTCAAGAAATACCTGGGGGAACAGGGAAACTTGGCCTTGGAATACAGAATGAATCACGGCAAAGGCTAATAGAGTTTTGCCAAGAAAATGTACTGGTCATAGCAAACACCCTCTTCCAACAACACAAGAGAAGACTCTACACATAGACATCACCAGATGCTCAACACTAAAATCAGACTGATTATATTCTTTGCAGCCAAAGATGGAGAAGCTCTATACAGTCAACAAAAACAAGACCAGGAGCTGACTGTGGCTCAGATCATGAACTCCTTATTACCAAATTCAGACTTAAAATGAAGAAAGCAGGGAAAACCGCTAGACCATTCAGGTATGACCTAAATCAAATCCCTTATGATTATACAGTGGAAGTGAGAAATAGATTTAAGGGCCTAGATCTGATAGACAGAGTGCCTGATGAACTATGGAATGAGGTTCGTGACATTGTACAGGAGACAGGGATCAAGACCATCCCCATGGAAAAGAAATGCAAAAAAGCAAAGCAAAATGGCTGTCTGGGGAGGCCTTACAAATAGCTGTGAAGAGAAGAGAGGCAAAAAGCCAAGGAGAAAAGGAAAGATATAAGCATCTAAATGCAGAGTTCCAAAGAATAGCAAGAAGAGATAAGAAAGCCTTCT
>SJYC01086505.1:0-46707 GCA_006408675.1 Madoqua kirkii | reverse complement strand
GACAGGGAGGCCTGGAGTGCTGCGATTCATGGGGTCGCAAAGAGTCGGACACGACTGAGCGACTGAACTGAGCTGGAGGTGGAAAGTCAGGAGCTGTCTAATGTTAAGACTTAAGCTGAAGACATCTTCTCTGACCAACCGTTGCTGTTGTTCAGCTGCTAAATGGTGTTCGACTCTTTGCGACTCAGTGGACTGCCGCACACCAGGCTCCTCTGTCCTTCACCATCTCCTGGAGTTTGCTCAGATTCATGGCCATTGAGTCGGTGATGCCATCCAACCATCTCATCCTCTGCCTTCCTCTTCTCCTTTTGCCTTCAGTCTTTCCCAGCATCAGAGTCTTTGCCAATGGTCAACTGCTATCACTCACCAAGTTCCGCCTAGCACCAGCTCTGATGGCTTCCTGTGCTGGGCACTGGGACACTGCAGTGAAAGAGATACAGCCCCTGCCCTGAGGCCTCCACCCCCACCCCCACTGAGGAGGCAGATCTGCCCCCAAACTCGGCACAATCTCCGCTGGGGGTGGCCTTGGAGATAGTTAAACTTCTGGCCTCCCCAGGCCATCACTGTAAGAAGGTGGTTCTCAGCTGAGCCTGGACTGCATTTGAAAGTATCAGATCTGGAGATCTAAGAAGTGATAAAAGGATTTTCTTTTCCCTCAAGATTCCTCTACGGTCATTCGAGAGTGTATGATATAACCATGATGAATATCAGAAAAGGAAGGAAAAGGGGAAAGTGGTTCCCAGGAGGCACAGCAAAAGCTAGGATGGGCATTGGAGTTGGACAATCCTGGGGTTGAATCTTGGAGCTGTCACTTTCTAGACACAAGCCCTCGGGTAAGGGGCTTTACTTCTCTGAGCATCAGTTTCCACATCTGTGGAATGGGCAGGTAGGGACATGTAGGACTTGGTGGCGATGGGAGGACTGAGCATGATGACACTTTTCAAGCAGTGCTTGCACACGTGAGATGCTCAGTGCCGGCTAGCTGCACCCCTCCCTCATCTCCATTTTGCAGATGAGACCACTGAGGTGCAAGGAGAGGAGGTGACCTGCCCACATGATCTGGACTCCATCCCAGATCTGCTGTAAGCCATTTCTGAAGCCAGCAGCAGGAAGTAACTTCCTCCTCCTCTGGCCTGAGTTGCTTCATCTGTGAAATGGGTGGATAGAGCAGAGGATCAGATCAGATGATACCTGGAGGTTTATCTGATGCTGGGAATTAAAAGAATGTTCTATTAATGACAACAGCGAACAGCTACTTTGAGCAAACAGCTAACAGCGGAGGACAGGGAAGCATAGAGTGCTGCAATTCACAGGGTCCCAGAGAGTCCGACTCAGTTTAGTTACTGAACAACAGCAACAGCTACCCAGGGTGTGTTGGGTACCTCACATATATTGTCTCTAATCTGAGAAACAAAGCAAGTCACAAACAGGAGAACTGAGGCCTCAGGTAGCTGATAAGGGACTAATATCCAGACAATAGGAAGAACCCACACAAATCAACAGTAATAATACACATAACCCAACCATAAAATGAGCAAAGACCCTGAACAGGCATTTCTCCATAGAACCTATGTAAATAGCCAATAAGCACATGAAAAAATGCTGAACATCATTAGCTATCAGGGAAATGCACATAAAACCACAGTGAGACATCACTTCACCCACACCAGGACGCAGACAGTCAAACACACATTAACAGGCGCTGGCAAAGATACGGAAAAACGGAAACCTTCAGACACGCTGATGAGGTTGTAAAATGGTGCAGCCTCTTTGGAAAACAGGCATTCCCTCGAACAGTTAAAGATACAGTTACCGTACAACACTGTATAATACTCCTAAATATATACTTCTATGCCTGAGAGAAATAAAACCCTTTATCCACACAAAAATCTGTTCACAGCAGCACTATAAACAATAGCCCCTGAAAATGGAAGCAACATCAACGTCCATCAACAGGTGGATGGACAAAGTATGGCACATCCATATGATGGAATAATATTCAGCCATGAAAAAGAATGAACCTCGCAAACATTATACTGAGTCAAAGAGAGTGACCCGCAAAGACCACACATTATATGACTGCCCTTACATGAAATGTCCAGAGCAAGATCTATAGACACAGAACGTGGATTAGTGGTTGCCAGGGAGGGGCGGAAGGAAAAGGAGAGTGCCTGAATGGGTAGGGGTTTCTTTCTGGGGTGATGAAAATGTTGTAGAACATTTAGATTGTAGTAAAGGTAGTATATCTCTCTGCACATATTGGAAACCCCTGAACTGTGCATTTTAAATAAGTGGATTACATACTATGTAAATTGCATGTTACTAAAGCTGTAAAAAAATAGAGAGAAAAATTCTGAGGCCTAGAGAGGTAAAGAGACTTACTAAAGGATAATTAGTTAACTTTAGAACAAGACTCAGGCCTCCCATTCCCAGGCCAGTGACCCAGGCTGACTTTCTGAAAAGAGGGATCACTAACAGGATCCCTACGTGTCCCACACCAGGCACCTTACATACTATTGTACCTAATCCTGCCAGCAAACCTAAGGAATATACACGTTTAACCCCAAGTCACAGACGAGAAAACCGAGGCTCTGAAATGCGCGACGACCTGCCCAAGTCACTGTCCTGATTCATGCTCCGCAGAAGCAGACCCAGAGATGGGAGATGTATGAAGGAAGCACTCCAAGGAGCAGGTGGAGAGGGGGTGGGGGCTGACTGAGCAGAGAAGGCGGGCACCGCAGGCAGAGTGCGGCCCTCCCTGCCGTGTGAGTCATCCCCAGGCTTGGCCCTGGTGAGGCAAGCGAGAGAGAGAATCGGCCCCTGAACACCCAAGTGCCTCTGGTCAAGGGCCTCAGGGATGGGGGTCAGGGGTGGACATCCCCAGGTGTGTCTAGGTTTCTGCACTTGTGGACAAATGGTTCGCAGCCCAACAGTAGCCTCCAGAGGAGGGTGGCAGTGGCAAGCCTTTGGAGGCAAAAGCACAGCCCAGTTGGAGGCAGGTTTCCCAGACACTGCAAAGGATCCAAGGGCTGTGGGTGGAGTACCAACACCCACCGCCTCGGGCACCTAACTAGGAAATAAGGCATTTGGGGTCTGTCCCTGGGTCTGCCCCCAAAGCCCATGACTTCCTCACCCTCTTCCAGAAGGGCTGGGGAAGTTCCTAGTGCATGGCCAGAGGGGTTAGGATGACAAGCAGAGACAGAGGAAAAGGACGATGGTGGTTAGTGCCCAGATCCCAGGGAAGATACAAGAGGAAAAAGCAGGCATGAGGTGGGCGCTGGGGGCTGCGGGGTGACGCCAGGGGCTGCGGGGTGATGCCGGGGGCTGGCAAGCAGCAGCCCCTCCCTCTGTGGCCTGGAGCTAAATGCAGTCCAAGCGCCTCTTCCCTGCTGCTGACAGCTCTGGTTAGGGGGTGGAGGGACCCAGCTAACAGACACGACTGCAGGATACAGATGTGCTTGAAAGAAACCCCACGGAGGGGAGTGTTCTGGATAAACCTCTTCAGAGGGAGGCTGGACAGAGGCAGGGACACGCTGACTCCTGTCTCTATCGGTGCTAACGGAGAAGCTGCGGCGTTTAAAGAGAGGCCATCAACCGCTACTAAATCCTAGGTGACTGTGACCTGTTCCACTTAGTCACCCAGCAAAAAGGATCTGCTTTGAGAATCGCTTAGCAGGCAAAGTGAGTTGATTCAATCGAACATTCCCTCGGTCTCCACTTATTCATGCCTGTGATGCAGCCGGCTGACGCTGTGTTTAGCATTGGGGCTGAAGGGAGAGTGGCGGGGGTGGTCTTAAAAATGAATCAGAGAAGGTCTCTACACTCAAGGAGTGCATCAGGAAGCAGGGGAGAGGGACAGAGCAGGAACCATGACACGTGGTGGTAACTGTCACGGTGAGAGTTATGGATGGGAGCCCACAGGATGGAATACTCCCTCGCACTGGTGGACTTGGGAATAACTTACAAAAAGGGTGAAGCTGGGGTTGGGTTTTGAGGGATGAGTAGGAGTTGACCTGAAAGCACACGAGAAATGCCCTTTCAAACTTCCTTGACTGATGAAGAGCAGCTTTGGGGTTGTGCTGGAGTGTCAGTTGATAGACTTGTCTATCTTGAGACTCCCATTTCATTAGTCCCCCCAAATTACAACTTTTTAAAGTATGGTAGAAATAAATCCCTTCAGAGTCAGTCCTGTTTGAATGACCTTGTGCCCAACTCAGAGTAAACACTCAGTGTTCATTAATTTATTTTTCCCCATTTTCTCACAGGGCTACAGGCTAAGCCTGCCCAGTCCCTAGGCCAACCTGAGACACTGGCCACTATTTATCAGGTCAACCAGGAGGTAGCATCTAGAACTGTAGACAGCAGGGATGAAATTCACTGTGTATGGGACGGGCAGGAACTGTGAGTGCCCATGTGCCTCTCTAAATTTCAGACCCCGCCCTGCCCCACCATGATAACCTATGAGGGTAGCTTTCAGTGGGGGAGTGGTGATGGGGGAGAGGTACCATCTTCTGGTAGCTCCTTGGAAAAAGATGCTCGCTCCTTGGAAGGAAACCTATGATAAACCTATCTGGTGTATTAGAAAGCAGAGACATCACTTTGCCAACGAAGGTGTATATAGTCAAAGCTATGGTTTGTCCAATAGTCACATATGGATGTGAGAGTTGGATCATAAAGAAGGCTGAGCACCAAAGAATTGATGCTTTCGAATTGTGGTGTTGGAGAAGACTCTTGAGAGTCCCTTGCCAGCAAGGAAATCAAACCAGTCAATCCTAAAGGAAATCAACACTGAAGATTCACTGGGAGGGTTGAAGCTGAAGTTCCAATACTTTGGCCCCCTGATGTGAACAGCCGACTCACTGGCAAAGATCTTGATGCTGGGAAAGACTGAAGGCAGGAAGAAAAGAGGGAAGCAGAGGGTGAGATGGTTGGATGGCCTCACCAACTCAATGGACATGAATTTGGGCAAACTCTGGGAAATAGTGAAGGACAGGGAAGCCTGGCGTGCTGCAGTCCATGAGTCACAAAGAGTTGGACATGACTGAGCAATTGAACAATAACAACCACCACCGCCTTCTGGAAACAGAGAGGTCATTCTGAGTTATCACACTGATTTGGAGGACACAACTGGCCTTAGTGGGTAGCGACCCTTGTCTTCTGTCCTGCCATGTTCCATATGTGCCCTGGAAGATATGTAGGTGGAATTACCTGTTTGTGTGAAATTTGCTCAGCTGTGTCCGACTCTTTGCGACCCCATGGACTATACAGTCCATGGAATTTTCCAGGCCAGAATACTGGAGTGGGTAACCTTTCCCTTCTCCAGGGGATCTTTCCAACCCAGGGATTGAACGCAGGTCTCCTGCATTGCAGATGGATTCTTTACCAGCTGAGCCACAAGGGAAGCCCCCATAACCTGTTTATAATAATCTAAATCCAACCCTCTTAATCTATTTCCTGTAAACACAAAAGCTCACTGTACAGCTTTAATCTACTCTAAACTGTCCATGATTGCTCTGATGATGTAAGCTGAGGGAAAGTGATACAGGATTCTGTTTGGAGGCTTTTCAACAGTTGAATCATCAGTGTTCGAGTTGCCCATTCAACACACCTATACCCGTCTTCTCTGGTATCTCTGTCTTTACTCAGTTTTAGACATGACTGCAGGCATCAACTGCTTCAGAAAATCCTTAAGTGTGGGCATGCCCAAGCACTTATCTAGAGAAATATGTATTTCTATTTCATCAAATGGCTTTCCTTTCATTTCTCCTTTATCATCTGACTGGCATATTATTGTGATTACTGCTTTTAGTATTTGTAGGTAAACTGTATGATCTAGGCATGAACTATCTTTCAGGGTTATAAAGAGGGCATCACAAACTATTTGTTATAAAGGGGCCATTGAAGGATTCAGAACCACTGACAGGATCTAGACAACTGGGAATCTATCCTATTTCCCTTGGGATGACAGACAGCACAGCCTAAAGATCAGAGACAGGGCTTGGGAGCCAGACGGGCTGAAATGTAAAACGCTGTTGCTTACTAACTATATGAACTGGGGGAATACATATACTGTTGCTAATTCTTAGCATCCTCATCTGCAAAATGGGGGTATAAAATGTTAGTCGTTCAGTTGTGTCTGACTCTTTGAGACCCATGGACTGTAGCCCCCAGGCTACAGATCCTCTGTCCGTGGGATTCTCCAGGCAAAAATACTGGAGTGGGTAATCATTCCCTGTTGCAAGGGATCTTCCTTACCCAGGGATCAAACCCGGGTCTCCTGCATTGCAGGCAGACTCTTTACTTTCTGAGCTACTAGGGAATCCCAGAGGTTGACTTCAGAGGTTGACTACAGAAAGACGCCACATAAGTGCTAAGAAAGTTGCTATCATCATTGTCAATGCTGTTATTATTATCTCTCCAAGAAAGCCTCCCCAAATGGGACCCTGAGATGGATAGGACATTAGCACCCCCCTCTCCCTACACATCCACTCTGCCTCAGCATCCTGGATCTCCGGACACTGTCCACATGAACCACAACAACTAAGGCTCCCTGTTGGATCCATGATAACTACGGTAACTAACCATGATAACTAACATGACTAACCATCATAACTAACATGATAACTAACATGATAACTAAGATCCCCCTGAGTCAGGCCTCTCCCTCTACTGTGTGTTGCCATGGGGGGTGATAGGGGAGCAATTATTGCCCAGCAGCTCCCTGAGTCTCCCCACTGGCTTCCAGGTCACCTGCCCTGTGTTCCCCGCCCTGCTGGGGCCCTGGCATGCCCTGTGCTGAGGCCCCTGGCTGTGGGGGCCAGCAGGATCAGCCTCTCAGCTTTCAGCTCTGGATTCAAGCCTCCAGAACAGCCCCTCTGCACTGGCCCACCGTGGCCTGCAGAGCTCTCTCCTTCCAAGGTTAAGTAAGCATCCCGAGGACCCTCACCCAGCTCTCAACAAGCCATCCCCTGACAGGTCTTGGTGTGTGAACTCCGGAGTGGATGCTGGGAGCTGCCTTTCTCACCACCGTCCCTCTGCAGTTCTCTCCACCCTTCCACAGCAGGAATCCCAGGGTTCATCTCCTGCCTTCCCCATGCCCCTGGGACTTCTGCTCTTAGGGACCCCAGGAAGGTCTTGACCCCAAGGCAAAGGGAACCAGCACAGTTGTTAGAGCTGAGAGGGCCCCTCCCAGCCTCAGAAGACCCAGAGCCACCTCCTCAGTCCTCCAGTCATTGGCAGAGTCATTAGGACTCCCTGCAAGGAGATGGATGAAATACGGTTTTGATCAAGTGCTGTGAGACCTCTGAAATGACACACACGGGGCCCACCCTGAAGAAGTTCGTGGTCTGGCTGGGACAGACAGTCATATAACAGATGCCTGCAGTTCCGACATGATCCGTGCTGAGTGTGAGGTATGTGTTAGAGGACGTTGGCCTTGTCACGTGGGAATGGCTAAGTCTACCTGGGCAAGGCAGGAAGGCTTCTGAGAAAGGGTAACATAGCGATGGGATACTGAAGAATGAGCAGGAGCTTTCCAAGGCCCGCTAGACTCTCAGGTCTGCTCCCCTGTTTCTAAGCCCTACAGTCCCGGCACAACGAGCCCGTGCCTGTCTTCCTGAGTGACAATCTCGGGGGAAGAGGACACAGAGAAGCTGAGGATGGAGGACAGCGCTTTACATCTGGAAGGATCCATGTTTAGACCAGATCCTGGTTCAGAGACACTGGCTTCCCCAGACAATTCCAAACACACAAAAATCAGTATTTCCCAGAGTCCCACAGAGCATGACTTCCTTAGGAAAGAACTATGTGTTAAGTGAAAAAGAAGACTCCAAGATCATACAGTTCAGAGACAGTGAGTAAGCAGAGTCAAGCAGACATTACTGCAGGACTTCTCAGGGCCTTTAAAGGTAAAATAAGACAATAATTTACATATTCAAAATAGATTTGTATAATGATTCAATAATATTAAAAATATAATAATAATTTTATAGCTATCTTTTATTTGGTGCTTCCTAAAGTACAAACCATGTGTTATATGTTGTCTCATTGCTGTTGTTCAGTTACTAAGTTATGTCCAACTCTTTGTGACTCGTGGCCTGCAGAGCTCTCTCCTTCCAAGGTTAAGTAAGCATCCCGAGGACCCTCACCCAGCTCTCAACAAGCCATCCCCTGACAGGTCTTGGTGTGTGAACTCCGGAGTGGATGCTGGGAGCTGCCTTTCTCACCACCGTCCCTCTGCAGTTCTCTCCACCCTTCCACAGCAGGAATCCCAGGGTTCATCTCCTGCCTTCCCCATGCCCCTGGGACTTCTGCTCTTAGGGACCCCAGGAAGGTCTTGACCCCAAGGCAAAGGGAACCAGCACAGTTGTTAGAGCTGAGAGGGCCCCTCCCAGCCTCAGAAGACCCAGAGCCACCTCCTCAGTCCTCCAGTCATTGGCAGAGTCATTAGGACTCCCTGCAAGGAGATGGATGAAATACGGTTTTGATCAAGTGCTGTGAGACCTCTGAAATGACACACACGGGGCCCACCCTGAAGAAGTTCGTGGTCTGGCTGGGACAGACAGTCATATAACAGATGCCTGCAGTTCCGACATGATCCGTGCTGAGTGTGAGGTATGTGTTAGAGGACGTTGGCCTTGTCACGTGGGAATGGCTAAGTCTACCTGGGCAAGGCAGGAAGGCTTCTGAGAAAGGGTAACATAGCGATGGGATACTGAAGAATGAGCAGGAGCTTTCCAAGGCCCGGCTAGACTCTCAGGTCTGCTCCCCTGTTTCTAAGCCCTACAGTCCCGGCACAACGAGCCCGTGCCTGTCTTCCTGAGTGACAATCTCGGGGGAAGAGGACACAGAGAAGCTGAGGATGGAGGACAGCGCTTTACATCTGGAAGGATCCATGTTTAGACCAGATCCTGGTTCAGAGACACTGGCTTCCCCAGACAATTCCAAACACACAAAAATCAGTATTTCCCAGAGTCCCACAGAGCATGACTTCCTTAGGAAAGAACTATGTGTTAAGTGAAAAAGAAGACTCCAAGATCATACAGTTCAGAGACAGTGAGTAAGCAGAGTCAAGCAGACATTACTGCAGGACTTCTCAGGGCCTTTAAAGGTAAAATAAGACAATAATTTACATATTCAAAATAGATTTGTATAATGATTCAATAATATTAAAAATATAATAATAATTTTATAGCTATCTTTTATTTGGTGCTTCCTAAAGTACAAACCATGTGTTATATGTTGTCTCATTGCTGTTGTTCAGTTACTAAGTTATGTCCAACTCTTTGTGACTTCATAGACCCCAGCACACCAGCCGCCTCCACTCTCTCCCAGAGTTTGCTCAAACTCATGTCCAATCATCTTATCCTCAGCTGCCCCCTTTTCCTCCTGTCCTCAGTGTTTACCAGCACCAGAGTCTTTTCCAATGAGTTGGCTCTTTGCATCAGGTGGCCAAAGTATTGGAGCTTCAGCTTCAGCATCAGTCTTTCCAATGAATATGCAGGGTTGATTCCCTTTACGATTGACTGGTTGGCTCTCCTTGCAGTCCAAGGGCCTCTCAAGAGTCTCCTCCAACACCACAGTTCAAAAGCATCAATTCTTTGGTGCTCAGCTTCCTTGATGGTCCACCTCTCATATCCATACATGACTACTGGATAAAAACCATAGCTTTGACTATATGGGCCTTTGTTAGCAAAGTAATGCCTCTGCTTTTTAATACACTGTCTAGGTTGGTCATAACTTTTCTTTCATAGTTGTCTCATGAATCGATAACACTGCAGGTCATCAGTACCACCCCGTTTTGCCCACAGGGAGACTTAATCAAGGCGAGAAGTGAAGTTCACTGCCCAAGATCACGCAGTAAAGTATGGCTGTGATTCAAACTCAAGTTCTGTCTGACCCAACGTCTCCATCCTTTCCTGAGAATTCTGAATCCCTAAGAAGGGGATGTGAGGTACTGCATTTCCAAACTTCTTCAGCTACGGACCATCCTTTTATCTAGGGTTCCAAAAAGTGACTTTTGGGAATCGCTGCTCTCCTGTTTGTTCCCAGAAGAGTCACCAAAAGCAGCCTAAGGCTCTCTGCGGCTCTGCGCCTCTTCTTGTTCCCTGGCCCGCCCTGGGCCCTGGGTGCGAGTCCCTGAACAGTCACTGTGTTCACTCCAGGGGCCGATGGGAGAATAAGGAGGGGTTCCCATTAGTGGCTGGGATCCAGCTGGCGGCTCCAAAGCCGTCCAGATCTAAACAGATGACTTCATCGGTCACATATGGTCCCCAGCGGGTTCCAGATTCTCTTCCCAGCCAGTTTTGAGTTGCTGGTTCAAACTCAGCTGCTACTTGAGTCGCCAGCAGACTAGTTAGGTTATGAACTCAGAATTCTTTGAAATGTTGCCCTCTTAGGAAAAAGGACCCTCTAAGGCCGAATGCCAGAGAAGGCAATGGCACCCCACTCTAGTACTCTTGCCTGGAAAACCCCTGGATGGAAGAGCTTGGAAGGCTGCAATCCATGGGGTCGCTGAGGGTCGGACACGACCGAGCGACTTCACTTTCACTTTTCACTTTCATGCTTTGGAGAAGGACATGGCAACCCACTCCAGTGTTCTTGCCTGGAGAATCCCATGGACGGGGGAGCGTGGTGGGCTGCCGTCTATGGGGTCGCACAGAGTCGGACACGACTGAAGTGACTTAGCAGCAGGGCAGCAGCAGGGCCGAAAGCAGTTGACCGAAGAAGGCCACTGGCTGGAGCCAGGCCTTGTCTTTCTCACTCGGGCGCCCATGTCAGCCTCTGTGCTCATGTGTGCAGACACTTCCTCCACCTCCTCCCCGCTGGCAGAGCAGTCTTGAGACAGGCAGCGTTCAGCTCGTCACTCCTGAGAAGCCCCCTTATGGCTCCCTAGCGCCCGCAGCAGAAGTCAAGACCACCGAGCCTGATTTTCAGGGTCTCTGGAAGGGGAGGGGACTCTGCAGTCACTTTCCCCTTCTCAGGGGGCTTCCCTGGTGGCTCAGCCAGTAAGGAATCTGCCTGCAGTGAGGAAGGCCCGCGTTCAGTCCCTGGACTGGGAAGATTCCCTGGAGAAGGGAATGTCAACTCACTCTCATATTCTTGCCTGGAGAATCCCATGGACCAAGGGGCCTGGGGGACCTATAGTCCATGGGGTTACAAAGAGCTGGACACAAGTGAGCAACTAACACAACACTTCCCTTCCTAAGAGAACAAGCAGGGACTTCCCTGGTGGTCTGGTGGTTAAGAATCCAAGCTTCTAAAGCAGGGGGAGCAGGTTCAATTCCTGGTCAGGGAACTAAGATTCCACGTGCCGTGCAGCCAAACAAACAAACAAAAATTAACTGATTAAAATAGAACATTCCAGATTAGAGCAAGACAGGAAAGGAGGTGATCCCTGCTGACCCTGCTTCTTTCTCTAGGAGGGTCCGCCTCCTGCCACCCCTGCCCTTAAGCTTCACTTTACGTTCTGGCAAGCCTAATTCTTCACAGTTTCTTGCATACATCACGCTATTTCAGATGCTATGTTGCTCTGCTCAGGCTGTATCTTCTCCTGGAAGCTCTTCTCACCTTGCTCTGCGCATCTTTGCAAACCCTGCTGGCGTATCCTGGGGCTGAGATGAGCGCCCCACCCCCCCATCTCCGCCGCAGCTTCTGCACACTCGTGACCCTGGGAACATGGAGACCGTAACACGTATCTTATTACACGGAGACTGCCTGAGTCTGGGCATGCTTTCCCCACCAGGCTGAGGTTCAAAAGCACGGCTCGTACCTTGTTCTGTCTGTCTCCCCAGTGCCCAGCACAGAGTCTGGACACAGTGGGTGCACCATAAGTGTTTGTGGAACTGATTCAAAGCTGGCAACATCTCTAAGGGAAGGGCTTCTTTCATCGTGAAGAAAAATTATTTAATTTCATAAACAAAATATGTGCGTGTGTGTGTTCTTCTGCCTTTCTTGTTCCCAAGTTTAAAGAAAAGTGTGAAATGATAGGGCTTCCCTGGTGGCTCAGATGGTAAAGAATTGCCTGCAAGACAGGAGACTCGGTTTGATCCCTGGAGCGGGAAGATGCCCTGGAGAAGGGAATGGCCACCCACTGCAGTGTGCTCGCCTGGAGAGTCCCAGGGACAGAGGAGCCTGGGGCCGCCAAGAGTGGTAATAATAGTAATGCTGTCTGCAGATGTCTCACCTGGATTAACGCGTTGAATCCTGTGATGCGGGTTCAGCTATCAACCCCCTTGAACAGTGAAGAAAACTGAGACTCACAGGACCAGCGGGCTGTCAACAGCAGCTAAGCGGCGGCACACGTGGGGGTTCCAGCCCAGCCCTGCATGACATCAAGAGCAGCGGCCTCTCTGCTGAGCTCTCAGAGCTGCAGAGCTGGAGGTTTGCATTCGAAACGGGGGAGGGACAGGCTTGACAGTGGTCACACGCTGGAGAGGAAGCAGCGGAAAGGGCAGAAGGACACGGGATGGGGGACCAGAACCGTGCCTGCCTGCAAGGCATTGAGCACCTCCCTCTGACACGTGTTCAGAGAAGCAGTCAGAAGTGCCGTCGGCTTTGACCTGACGGCGATGGGGTGGGGAGGTTCTTTCAAAGAGAAGAAGACAATGACTGCATCGCCTCTTGAAGAGGGACAAGGGATTGTAGAAATGAGTCACCTCCCGCTGCAGCCTGCCCAGGCCTTGGGGGCCCAGTAGGTGGCTGCACGTGGCCCCACAGGTGGGAGGGCCCTGTGTACCCCACACTCCATACAGGAACAAAGCCTCGGTGGGGCGGGGATCCCAGCGGCCTTTGTCTCCACGGGGGCAGAGGACCTCAATTGCCACCCCTGCTCTGCTCCTCTGAGCCATCCCTGCTACAACGAGCCAGCTGAGGTGGGTCAGAGAGTGACCGCAGGAAGGACGTCCCCTCCCCCACACCTCCTCTGGACCTCGCCTGTTCCCCCATCCCTTGGTTTCCATGGCAGCATCTGGCAGTGAGGCATCTACTTCAAAATGCTAGCAGGAATGCCAGGCTGGAGCTGCAGAGACGCAGCCCTGGGGGTGAGAGGAGAAGCTCATCAGGTGAGTGCCCAGTCCATGCGGGTCCTGTCCAAGGCTTCACATCCATCACCTGCCCCACGCCTCACTCCAGTCAGGCAAGGAACCTATTATTACCCCATTTTATCCCAGATAAAGTGGCTGAGGCATAGAGTAAGGAAAGGCCATGCCCAGGGTGGCACAGCCAGTCAGTGGCAGAGCCAGGATTCACACTCAGGTTTCTGCGGACCCAAGTCCAGGCCTTTACTCACTTCTTGCCTCTTGGGCAGGGCTCAGCTGCTCAGGCCGGAGCTCTGCCATGGGCCACAGGCCCTTTTGGGTGAATCCCTTCGCCTCTCCCCGACTCTGCAAAATGGGGTGGTGAGTCCCATTGCTCCAAGGGGCCAGGAGGACTGAGGTGGGTTGGGAGAAGCCCTGTCATTCGAGAAAGGGGTCTGCTCCTCCATTTCCAAGTGGGGAGACTCCCATCCCAAGGTTCCTGGACAAGGAGAGACGCAGCTGCCCAGAGGCACTGGGGGAAGTCGGCCCAGCAGTCCCCCTGGCATGCTGCCCCCGACCCAGTGCTCTTGACGATGGCAGCTCTCATCTGCTGGGCATCTGCTTCAGGTCAGGAGCCCGCTAGGGCCCTGCGTGCTGCCAGTGACCCTGGGAGGGAGACACACTCACCCTCCTCTTGTTACAGATCAGGAAAGCCAGCCATGGCACCCGCGCTGAGCTCACTGGAAAAAATCCTGATGCTGGGAAAGATTGAAGGCAGGAGGAGAAGGGGGCGACAGAGGATGAGACGGTTGGATGGCATCACCGACGCAATGGGCATGAATTTGGGCAAAATGCAGGAAATGGTGAAGGACAGGGAAGCCTGGCGTGCTGCAGTTCACGGGGTCACAAAGAGTCAGACACAACTGAGACTAGACAACAACCACCACCCACGCCGAGCACCCCAGGAGCAGAATCGGGGTGGTGCTTTCACCGACCTGTGGCAGGGGAAAGTGCCTCAGAGACACACCCAGTACGCTCAGCTCTACCTTCAAACTAGACCTGGGAGCTGACCCTTCCCACCGAGTCCACATTTCACCCTGGCCTGGCTACCCCGGCCCTGGCTCCAAGGCCATGAGCCTGTTCCTCGTGCTTTCTGTTTCTGCACGGCGGGCTGGGAGACACCTCTCGTCGCACACCTCATCCTGTCATCGGAGGCCCCAAGCCCTCCAGTGACCCCCAAGGTCTTCCCAAGCCCAAGCCAGGCCCTCACAGTAGCCACCACAGGGACATCAGCTCATGACCTCTCTGACCTCATCCCCTACACTCACTCTTGTTCACTCTCCTGCAGCCACGGAACATTCTTCCTAAAACATTCTACATCACTTCCGGACCAGGACGTTGCGATTGCCTCTGCCCAGAATACATGCTTTCAGACACAAGCATGATTCAGCTCCTCGTGATTTAAACGCCATCTCTCCCACTGTTTGTAAACGACCCCTCCCACTCACTCAGCCTATCTGTGACTGCCCAACACTCAGTTTGGGCATTTGTCAGATGCATCTCTTGCCTGGCTCTCCACTGGACTATCAGCCCTAGGAAGACAGGACTGTACATTTTGTTTCTTTTTTAAGCTTTTTTGTTTTTGTTTTTTTCTGGCATCAGCCCATGGCCTGTGGGATCTTAGTTCCCTGACTTGGGGCTGAACTCACACCTCCTGCATTGGAAGGCGGGAGCCTTAACCACTGGGCCACCAGGGCAGCTCCAAGACTGTCTTGTCCATCCCTGTCCCTCATCACCCAGAAGAGCCTTTGACCCTCCTTCACAGGGCAAAATTTTTGGACAACCAGGTACTGGTTAACTGAACTAATAACATTCCCTCTGGAAAGGCTGAGTTTGACACACACAAAGCAGCAGCAGTTGGTAGGAACCAGAGGCAGAAATCAAAAGGCACGAGGCTGCAGGAGCCAGGAGCCATAGAAACCACGAGACAGCGGATGTCATGAGCCAGCAGGTGCCAGGAGGCAGGAGCGGGCTCCACCTGGGTGGGCATCTTTGCTTTCTCCCGCAGCAAACCCCAAGGGTCCAGAGGAGGGCCCGGGGCACACGGGTTCTCAATAACTGTGTGCTGAATAAATAAAAGGTGGAGTGGAGTCTAGAGAGGCATTAGCGGCAAAGCAGGAAGAGCCAGGGTGGAGGGCAAGGAGTGGAGATGCCGGTCATCCGGGGAAGCAGGGGTCGCGGCTACAGAGCAGACAGGGTTACGGCTCCAGGGCGCCTGCGTGACCCTGCGGTCCCTATGGCGCTTGAAAGCATGGTGGTAACGCTGCTTCCTGCCCTTTGTTACATCCTCCTATATCCAGTCCATAACCCCCATTAACCAAGGCTAACTTGGACACGCCTCTAGTCCCAAGCACTCTGCTAACAGGTTTCCTGGAAGAGGCATCTTGGAAGGCGGAACTTGACATAGGCATCCCCAAACCCTCTTCTTAACCTTTCTTTTCTTAAAAGCTTTATTAAGATACAATTTATATTCCAGGGGACCCACTTATTTTGCAAGGTATATTTTATCACAATTAAAAAACCAAAAACTCAGAATCAAACTCTTGGGGACTTAGGGTTCGAGTGGGCAGAGGAGGCAGCAGGGTATGTTGGCAGCAAAGTCATGGTGATGAGGGAGCCCAAGATGCGTCTGGGGAAAGGCGAGGTGTCCTGCATGGATGGGCAGGTGGAGAGGGCAGGGGTAGGGGGTGAAAGGCACCCAGGGGCAGTGTAGAGAGGGCAGCGTATAGAGAGCCTGTGAACAGAACGCTGGCGAAGGGTCTGGGTCTGCTGTGATGAGCCTCGGAAGGAGCACGGTCTGCCTGAAGCCAGTGAGGCGCCCACAGAGGTCAGCAGGGCGGGGTCCTAGAGCCAGTTCTTACAGTCTTCCCCTCTCCCTCTCTCCCTCTTCTGGTCCTTTGCTCCCCCTCAAAGGAGGGGCTTCACCACCCCTCCCCAGCATCTCCTTGCAGCTGTAACTTCCCTTAAAACAAACTGCGATGAGGAAGAGGGAGCTGGGAGCCAGACTCGGCTTGGAAGCCCTGGTCCTCCCCCTTCTAGCTGAGTGCCCCTGGGCTCCTCATTTCTAGGACACAGACAATAGTCCTGACCGCACACAGCTGCTGAAAGGGCCAAATGAGGCAACAGATAGACCATCATCTCGTGTTGGCTGATGGTCTTAAGACTCACGAGGGCCACCCTGCAAACCCACAAGCATAGAAGTGGAGAGCTGCTCCGAGCTGCAGTGTCAGTGGGTGGACAGACACACAGCTCGGTGTCTGGGTCAAAGGGAGGAAAAGGCGGTCGTCAGAAGAAAGCGTGGTTTCCCTGCATGAGTAAGGATGCAGAGAAAGCCCCTGGGATCAGAACCAGCCCATCGCACTTGTGGGTATAGAGCCCGGCACCGATGGGGCAACCCGGCCCCATGCCAGCCCGAACCTGGGGTGTCCATCCTGTAACTCACTCCAGCTCTCCCTCCTGTCTGCAGACTCAAATGCTCCCTTGATTCTTCTTGCCTGTTTGCCTATGTGACTTTTTCTGTTTTTAACAGCGAGAAGCCAACAACATCTCTGGGTATCCGTGGGCATTCCAGATCAGAAAGCCCAGGCTTTATTTTGGGACTTAGTTTTGCTACATAGCCTGGAACTCAGGAGAAAGGGTATGGCCAGGGTCTATCATCTAGAAATACCCACTTTTTATATTTACACAACAGACTGAATAAACAAATGCGACATAAAGTACCAAGAGAAGAATTGGAAGGGTTACCTAAGGCTGAACCATTTCCATAAACACTTCAGGCAATTAGCATTTCACTGTGAGAGGCTGCCTAGCACGTGGGAGAGGGATCCAAGCATCTCACTTCAAACCCCAGCTCAGCTAGAAGAGTTGTGTGACCTTGGGGCATTCACTTTGCCTCTCTGAGCCTCAGTCTGCACCGTGCTTCCCCATCTGATGAGTACTGTTACTCATCCAGCCAGGGTCTTCATCACCCTGCAAAGCCAGGGCTGCGTGTATCTGTCCTGCTGCAACGTTCCCTGCACACAGCCGGGCATGATCCCCACGATCACGATCCCAGCTCTTCCTTCTCATGCCTCTGCTGCTGGCTAACACGCTACCGCTCTGGGTTTGGCAAAGATTCTGTTCGGTCCCAAGAGCTTAAGCGAAGACCTGGTCAAAGCCCAGTGCTGCTGTCGGACCCAGCAACGAACCGCAAGGCTGTTTTTGCTTCTGGTGTGATTCAAGAACTCCATAAAAAGGAGCAGAGTCGGTTTGATTAAGCGCAGAAGCTATGAATCATCGACTCCCACGAGAACCGGAGTGACTTGAACTAGGATTCAGACATCAGCATATACAACACAATCTGTCTGTAGCCCTAGGTGACAGAGAAAAAACAGGGGTGGATGAAGAGACAGCTTATCTTTGTGGGCAAGTTTTAGAAAAAAGAAGGGGGAACACCACACATTTCCATCTCTAGGGACTTTGCCGTCTGGGGATGGAAAGAGGCAGGGAAAGCAGCTGCTGATCTTATCTTATGGTGAGCGCACCTGAGCCAGTCTGGGGGACCAGGGTAGAAATGGGAGAGGGGCATGGTGGCCCCATAGGTCCCGTCCTTGCCCTGCCCACCCCTAGGACACCTCTCGTGCCCCTGCCCACCTTGACCACCATAGTTGGTCTCTGTTACCCTCCCCGATCACATGCTTTGCTGTGGCCTGACCAGGCCACCTGCCCTTCCTGGAGTTCGTAGCTTTCCACCTTTGTCAAGAAGGTCCTTTCTTCACATCTGTACCCCTTGAAAACTTATGTTTCAAAGTCCTGCTCACACTCATTCATTTGATCGTTCAACAAGTATTTCTCAAGGCTCACTATGTCCCTGACACTGTGATGGGCACTAGGGATATAATGGGGAAGCCACAGCCTGTGTCTTCAGGCTGCTTACAGCCTTGGGGAGACAGTCACCGTACGGAGAAGTGTGTGTGTGGTAGCCCTGAGTTCAGAGAAGGCTCCTAACCCAGCTTAGGTGGGATGTGTTCAGGGAAGGCTTCCTGGAAGAGGAGAATTCTGAGTCTTGACATACGAGGTAAAAACGGGGAGATATGTCTATAAGTGTAGGTGAGCCTGTATAACTGTAATAGGAGCTGACATTTATGGAGTGCTGCTAGGAGCCATCGGAGATGGAAGGAAACGGCCACCCACTCCAGTGTTCTTGTTCTCTAGGGGACTTTGCCGTCTGGGGATGGAAAGAGGCAGGGAAAGCAGCTGCTGATCTTATCTTATGGTGAGCGCACCTGAGCCAGTCTGGGGGACCAGGGTAGAAATGGGAGAGGGGCATGGTGGCCCCATAGGTCCCGTCCTTGCCCTGCCCACCCCTAGGACACCTCTCGTGCCCCTGCCCACCTTGACCACCATAGTTGGTCTCTGTTACCCTCCCCGATCACATGCTTTGCTGTGGCCTGACCAGGCCACCTGCCCTTCCTGGAGTTCGTAGCTTTCCACCTTTGTCAAGAAGGTCCTTTCTTCACATCTGTACCCCTTGAAAACTTATGTTTCAAAGTCCTGCTCACACTCATTCATTTGATCGTTCAACAAGTATTTCTCAAGGCTCACTATGTCCCTGACACTGTGATGGGCACTAGGGATATAATGGGGAAGCCACAGCCTGTGTCTTCAGGCTGCTTACAGCCTTGGGGAGACAGTCACCGTACGGAGAAGTGTGTGTGTGGTAGCCCTGAGTTCAGAGAAGGCTCCTAACCCAGCTTAGGTGGGATGTGTTCAGGGAAGGCTTCCTGGAAGAGGAGAATTCTGAGTCTTGACATACGAGGTAAAAACGGGGAGATATGTCTATAAGTGTAGGTGAGCCTGTATAACTGTAATAGGAGCTGACATTTATGGAGTGCTGCTAGGAGCCATCGGAGATGGAAGGAAACGGCCACCCACTCCAGTGTTCTTGCCTGGAGAATCCCAGGGACAGGGGAGCCTGGTGGGCTGCCATCTATGGGGTCACACAGAGCTGGACACGACTGAAGCGACTTAGCAGCTAGGAGCCAGTGGGGCCTCCTTGGTGGTTCAGCAGTGAAGAACGCACCTGCCGATGCAGAAGATATGGGTTCGATCCCTGGGTTGGGAAGATCCCCTGGAGAAGGAAATGGCAACCCACCCCAGCATTCTTGCCTGGAGAATCCCATGGACAGAAGAGCCTAGCAGGCTACAGTCCATGGGGTCACAAAGAGTCAGACACAACTTAGCAACTAAACAGCAGCTAGGAGCCCAGCACTGGGCTCAGCCCTGCAGGCGTATCAACTCCTTTTCAGTCTTTACAACCCGCTGGGAGTGAGTACTGTCGTCCTTCCCATCGCCAGATGAGGACTCAGGCACAGAGAAGTTCAGAACTCCTCCTGGCCACACAGCTACCACACGGCAGAGCCGGGGTTCAAACTCAGCGCGGCCCCAGAGTCCAGGCTTCCCACAGCCGCCCTCTGCCGCCTCCGGCGGTCGGTATCATTCCGCACATCCTCTTTTCATTTGGTGATGAACTGACCGCAGACACCCTTCCAAAGCGGTGCATCCCCAGGCTCCATTCTTCTTATCGGCTGCAGAGGTCGGATGTCACCGGCATCTGAGCAGGGGAGCGACTTGCCCAGATTCTTCCCTGGGAAGCAGGTAGGGGGCTGGCTGCCTAGCGGCAGGGGAGCTGTGCTGGGGTCCTGGGGAGGGGCGCCCAGGCCTCAGCTCAGGCTGGGAGACGGAGGCTCTGGGGACATGACTGAGCAGCAGCGAGCCCTGCCAGCCCAGGGATGGTGGAAGGCGGAGAACGGGTCCTGAGCTCACAGCCTCCACTCCCCGCCCCCGCCGCTGACAAGCCTCTCACAGACTCAGCATCCTTCCTGTCGTCCCCACCCCAGCCCTGCATGGCTGACCCTCTCTGTGCACACCCCAGCCGGCTCTCCCAATTAAGAGTGCGCCGTCGCCAGTCCAGTTCTTCTGGCGTGTGCAGATGTGCTGTCTGTGGAATTCTTAATTCACTCAACAGTCTTTGCCCAGGAGTGTCACATCTGTTCTTCCCAAAGTGCAAAAAGAAAAAACCAGAAACACCACAAGTTACGCGGCAGCGCCGCTTCAACACCGATTGCCAGGACCGCCGCGCCCAGCCCCACCACTCGGTCCTACGGCGCCTGCCCCAAACGTCTGTCTGTCCACTCCCCTCCAGGGCCCTCACCGCTGGTCTGAGCGACCCTCCTCTCTCACCTGGTGACTGCCATAGCATCCTTCCTGGTCTCCCCAGCTCCACAGCTCCAGCCTCAGTTTTCAGATCTCTGCAATGGACACACTGACACTTCTCTCACAGGGCTGTAGGGAGGATAGGGTGACGTGATGAACCGAAAGCCCTGGCCAGGGAGAGCCTGTGTCCGACTCAGCTCTCTACCAGCAAGGAGGAGGGCCTTTGGTCTGCATGGACCCAGGCTTGTCTGCCCCTGGGCAGGTGGGAAATCCTTCAGCATTAGCCAGCCCACATGCTCTGATGTCACTCGGACTGGTGATAAACAGGGACATTTTGTTCTCTGGCTACCTTGCTTTTTTGTCTTAATCCTGGGTTGCTCCAGACCTCAGGCTGGGCAGAGGAGCGCTATTTACCGGCCCCTCCCACTTCCAAAGGGAATAAGCAGTGGGAAAAGACCCCACCCCCTGTTCCTGACCTGTTAATGGATCTCCTGAGGGCCTCCCTCCTCAAGCCCGGTGCTGGGTGCTGTGAGAACCAATCAATAAATGGCGGCAAACACTGAGCTCCTGATGTTAATAGAACCGTGAAAAGAACTCATCTTGGCTCAGTGTCTTTCACTGCTTTTGAGATGCCTAAGAGGCCTTTTCAGGCACCCGAACACTATGCAGTGCTGGCGCCTCCTCCAGCCAGGTGGCCTTTGCTGCCACTGGCGTGATCAGGGCATGCCTCATCTTCCAGGATCCAGCTGTGCACTCACCCAACTTCCTTCATCCAGTGTTTCTACTGCACACCTATCAGATGCCAGGTGCTAAGGTTAGAGGCACTGCGGGCGTGGCCATCAACCAGGCAGCTGATACTCCTATACACAGGCAACCTGGCGGCAGTAGTGAAGTCATTCAACAGACAGGGAGTGGACTAGGTGGGGCTCTCAACAGGGTCGTGGGGAAGGATGCTCTGAGGAGTGAACAGCTGAGTCCTCAGTGATGGGAAGATGCCAGTCACTGCAAGACCTGGGGTGGGGGGAGACTCTCAATAATGCTGTGAGTGGTGGTCTGTTATTATTATTAGGATCCCCCTTTCCCAGATGCAGAAACTGAGGCCAAGGAGGTTATAATACTTCCTTCGAGGCCAAAGAGGTAACTATTTATGGAACCAGGTCAAAACTCGGAAACCTCAACTACTGCCACCAAACACACCTGCCTCCAGGGTCCAGCCCTTTCCAAAAGAATCTTAACCTCAGAGATCTTCAACAAAGTAGCATGCAGCACCGTCTCCAGGAGGCTCCAGTCTAATCTAAGAAAACACCTTTACGCAAAAACACAAGGTGTGTTAGAAATAAACGCAGCAGTCCCCAACCTTTTTGACATTAGGAGCCAGTATCATGGAAGAAGATTTTTCCACAGACCGGGGACATGGGGGATGGTTTGGGGATGACTCAAGTGCACGACGTTTACTGTGTACCTTATTCTTATTACTGTGACATCAACTCCACCTCAGATCATCAGGCACTAGATTCCAGGGACCCCTGATATGATTAATCTAGTTTCAAAATTTTAATCTCCAGTGGGATTTATTCTGAAACCTGACAAAATGACTTCCCGCTTCTTGGGGGGAAGGAAATCCATATGATATAGTTATTTTTTCTTTGGTTTATTTCATAAACATTTATGAGTTGCCAGGCTCTCTTTCCAAAGCCTTTCAAACTTTAATTCTTTCAAACCTCATGACTCATTTAATACTCCTAACAATCCTGTAAGTTAATACCATCGCCAACCCCACTTTCTAATTGAAGGAATCACGGCAAAGACAGGGTAGATGGCTTGCTGGGGACACACTCTGCAAAGTGGTGGAGCTGAGAGCCAAACCCTGGTCATCTAGCGCTAGAAACTTTGCTCTTCACCTTAAACTGAATTTACAAGTATCATCCACACAATTGAATTTACACGTACAATTACATTTTTTTCTCTCTGCCTCTTTCTGTCATTTCTGCTTAGTGGTGTCTGACCCTTTCAACTCCATGGACTGTAGCCTGCCAGGCTCCTCTGCCCATGGGATTCTCCAGGCAAGAGTACTGGAGTGGGTTGCCATTCCCTCCTCCAGGGGATCTTCCCGACCCAAGGATGGAATACGTCTACCCGCCTCTCCTGCATTGCAGGCAGATTCTTTACCACTGAGCCACTGCGAAGGCCCCTGTGTCTTTCTGCCTCACATGAACTTGTTTTCAGATGGTCTGATTTAAATGCAGAACTTACTGTTTCCCCTAAATTTGCTGTGGGGAATCCTTGGACAAGTTAGACCGTCATCCTCCAGGGAGGCAGAAACTAGTTCTCCCAGGGGCTCAAATTGGGCCCATCAAGGTGGACTGGCTATACAAGCAGTGAGATGCCACAGACAAGGGAAAGAAAACAGGCTTCCATGAAGGACCCAGTGTCAAGGTTACCCTGACGGACCTCAGGATCACATGTGTGGGCTGGAGATAGAACTGGGGTTCACCTGGGCTCAGGAAGAAGGCCAGTGGGATGGATTCATTTCGTGATTATTTTTTCTAGGAAGGGGCTTCCCTGGTGGCTCAGATGGTAAAGAATCTGTCTTCAATGCAGGAGACCCAGGTTCGATCCCTGGGTTAGGAAGATGCCCTGGAGAAGGGAACGGCAACCCACTCCAGTATTCTGGCCTGGAGAACTCCATGGACAGAGGAGCCTGGCAGGCTACAGTCAAGCAACAGGGAAAAGCCAGCTAGTAAATCAATGAAGTTCTCCTGAAAGAATAAACCAAGGGACAACTAGAAGGTTTGTTGAGAAAGAAAGTGCCTAGAAAGTTTGAAAGAAAGAAAAAGAGAGAGAGAGAAAGAAAGAAGAGGGGAAAAGATGCCTTTGGGAGCTGTTAACACTTACGCTTCGCCAAGCATCCCTGGGGGCTTCCCAGGTGGTTCAGTGATAAAGAGCTCATTTGCCAATGCAGGAGACCTGGGTTTGACCCTTGGGTCGGGAAGGTCCCCCAGAGGAGGAAATGTTCTTGCCTGGGAAATCCCATGGACAGAGAAGCCTGGCGGGCTGCAGTCCACGGGGTCGCAAAGAGTCAGACACAACTGAGCAACTAAACAGCAACAAACAATTCCCCAGCAGGGGACATGGACCTGCACGGTTCTCTGCCAGCCGCGGCTGCCCAGCCAGAGTCTGCCCTGGCCCTGTCTGAGGCTTGGCCACCAGAATCATCAGAAAGTTCAACGCCCCAAACAGCCAGGAAGGAGACCTGCTGCTGAGGATGAGGTTCCAAGCGGCAAACCCTGAGGCCTGCGATACAAAACCATGTGAATGGGCCCCCCCCCTTGCCGCTCTGCCTCTGAAGACACAGAGCTGCTTGAGGAGCTGATGCAGGTGACAGAGGCAGGGAAGGAAGAGCGAGCCCGTAGACGGGGTGGGGACAGCCGGGGTGGAATTCGAAAAGAGGGCTGAGTGACAGTGTCACCTGATGTCCAGAGCCAGACATGTTAGAGAGTGATCCAGTGGGGGAAAAAAAGTGAAAGTGTTAATTGCTGAGTTGTGTCTGACTCTTCACGACTCCATGGACCGTAGCCTGCCAGGCTCTTCTGTTCATGGGATTTTCCAGGCAAGAACACTGGAGTGGGTTGCCATTTCCTCCTCCAGGGGAATCTTTTTAACCCTGAGACCGAACCTGGGTCTCCTCCATTGCAGGTGTATTCTTTACTGTCTGGGCCACCAGGAAAGCTCCAGAGAGGGATAACTTACTGGGAAAGATGAAACCATTAAAACTATTCACAACTAGAAACTCTGGCTTCCTAATCTGAATAATGGGGAGGTCATAGAGCTCCCTCAGGGCCTTATTTAGGGAATTAAGAGAGGTGATCCAAGTTAGCTCAGGGCTTGGCACTTCAGTAAAAGAGAAACTGAGAAACTTGCCCAAATCGAGATCCCTTGGGGGTCAGGGGCAATGGCTGGAGGAGTGTGTGGTCCCGGGTCAGAATCGGGGAATTCTAGGCAAACTGACATCACAGAGACAGAAGGAGGATGTGAGCACGGGTGGAGTCAGGTCCTTGCATTGCAGGCCCTGGAAAGACAGTATGCATTCACCGCAAGCAGGGTTTCCCTGGTGGTAAAGAATCTTTCCTGGGAGGTAAAGAATCTGCCTGCAATGCAGGAGATCTGGGTTTTGATCCGAGTCGAGAAGGTCTCCTGGAGGAGGGCATGGCTACCCACTCCAGTACTCTTGCCTGGAGAATCCTATGGACAGAGGAGCCCGGTGGGCTCCATGGGGTCACAAAGCATCGGGCATGAGTGAGCAACTCATTTCCTTTCACAACTTTCCCTTTCTTTCATGCTGGGCCTGCAGTTGCAGCAACTTGAGGAGGAGGAGGAGGAGACGGGCACCAGATTTTCACCCTGGGCTGAACTTCCTCCATCTGGGACGCCTGGCTGCAAGAACCCTACCCAGCGCTCCCGGCAGTGCTCGGGACAGCGGGGTTAGTGGGCTCTGCCCACTTCCCTGAGGAAGCCCAGGCCGCTCCCTGTTGGAAGGGTCTGCCTTGGACTGAGCTGAGATCAGCTGTCCTTCTCCACCATCTACTTAGCTTCCACCCACTGGGAGGGGGGGCGGGGAAGGGGGTGGGGAGTCCCCATGGGGCAATTCAAAACTCTTGATAAGAACAACACGCAGCTTACACAATCTCTTCTAGAGAACGGATGAAGTGGGAACACAGTCCACCGTGTGGTGTGAGGCCAGCCTAACCTCGACACCAAAGTCTGACAAGTAAAAAGCAGAAAGGAAAATCGTCAGTGAGTCTCACTCATGAGCTCCTGATGCTGAAGTCCTCTGCAAAGACAGTGAGGAGGAACAGCCCAGCGATAAAGACGCAGCAGGACAACCTAAGTTGGGTTTATTCCAGAAACGCAAACATTGATCATGCTAACGGACTGAGAGCGAGAAGACAGGAGCATCTGAGCAGGTGTAGGAGAAACATCTGTTAAAAACGCTACTTCCATGTGTGACTCAAAAGAAAAGAAACACTCAGCAAACTGGGAATGGAAAGGAGCCCCTGCAATCTGATAGAGATGATCTGCCAAGGGGATTCCCTGGCAGTCCACTGGTTAGGACTTGGTGCTTTCACTGCTGGGGCTCAGCTTCAGTACCTGGCTGGGGAACTAAGATCCCTCAAGGCTGTCGCCAAAACCCTAGAGTAACCATTATGCCTAATTGTCAAATGTAGACAGCCCTCCATACCAGAGAGGAAAAGAAGAAAAATCACAAACCAAAAGGAATGGAAGGATTGAAAAGGAAGAAACAAAACAGTTATTGGCACCTCCTATGATTGCATACAATTTTCTAAAATAATCTACAAGCACATTTTCTAAAATTAGCAATAGAGTTTGGCAAGATTTCTGGATACAAAACATGCAAAAGCCAAAACTATTTCTCTGAAAAGCAACTGATGTAGCATAATTTTCTTAAAAAATATGTGTTGAAAGATATAGGTAGATATACTATTTACAATAGCATGAATGTAAATGTGAAGTCACTCAGTCGTGTCCAACTCTTTGCAACGCCATGGACTCTAGCCCACCAGGCTCCTGCGTCCATGGGATTCTCCAGGCAAGAATACTGGAGTGGATTGCCATTTCTTTCTCCAGGGGATCTTCCCGACCCAGGGATTGAACCCAGGTCTCCTGCATTACAGGCAGATGCTTTAACCTCTGAGGCACCAGGGCATCCCTTACAATAGCACAGAGTTCTCTATTACCTGTCGTGGGTAGAGGGGGCAAAATTTAGACTTCCATGAACATGGTATCTCTCTTCATGATTTAAGATACAGTTTAGTTCCAGTTTCCTAATTTTCCCTTGGTGGCCTTGCACATTTTTGTTAGATTTATTTCTAGTTATATGGTATTTTCTATTTAGAAGTCTAAATTTTGCACCCTCTACCAACAACGGGCAGTAGAGAACTCAGCAGGAACATCTGGCAGATGAGAGTAACCTGAGCTTACATTCTACCTCCTGCTGCTTCTAAAATGTGTGACTCTGGGGGTTCCACCAAGCCCTCTGAACCCAGCTTCCTCACGTGTAAAACACGGGTAGCCGGTCCTGACTAGTTGTAAGGAGTCAATGGTAACAGAGCACTTTAGGAGAAGGGAGGGATACACTGGGCATGTGAGATTAACAACAGATACACACTGCTACATATAAGATAAATAAACAACAAGGACCTACTGCACGGGAACTATACTCAACACTTGTAACATTACACACACACATATGCATATTCAGTTATATACACACATATATATCACGTTGCTGTACAACTGAAACACTAAATCAACCATATTTAGCAAAAAAGAGAAGAAAGCACTTTGCAGAGTGTTGCATAAATGCAGGGGTCTTACGACTAGCATTATCGCCCCTTGCTGGTCTGAGGGCGAGGGGAAAGCCCTTTCTACCATGTTAGGCTGGCTGTGTCTTTGCTGCTTCTCATCAGCTTGTCATCCAAGGCACGGCTGGGCGCTTCTTCCGTATGCAGCATTTTCTCATTCAGTGCTCCAGCAACCCATAAGGCGGGTGCTGTGTTAGCCCCATTCTACAGATGAGAAAGCGGAAACTTTCACCAGCAACTTGGACATTCATGAGCCCCTTCTATGTACCAGGAGCTGTGAATACCCCGGTGAATAAGATGGAGGTGGTCCTTGCTCTTTTAGAACTGACGGTGGAAGTGGGAAGATAGATAAACATCATACCCCAGCTAACAAGCTGACAGGACCAAGACTCAAACTCAGGTCTGCTGGACACGAGAACCCATGCTCTGAACCATCAGGGGATGTCTTCCTCAGCTTCCTCCGCTCAGTCCTCTCTGCTGTGACGTAACGGCTTCTAACACCCACTCTGCCATCAGCGACAAGTTTCAGGGGATCTTGCCATCCAAGCTGCAGCACAGACTGAGAGCTGTCAGCTTCCACCCCGGCTTGTGTGATCCTCATGCATTATCACTGGAGAATTACAGCCAGGAAGATGAATGCTCGAAAGAGGCACGCATCCCGTAACCCCTCCCCCCAGCATCAGCGGCATTGTTCCCGACGAGCGTGTGCCTGAGTCCTCTGCCACCATCAACGGCAGAAGTTTGTCACTTATAAATAAGACTCGGGAGCTTTGTTACAATGACATCCCAAGATTCAGAAATGCTCAGCGTCACTGTGAAAGGGAGGGCAGCAGGTGACTGGGCTTCAGTGATCCTCTGCCAGGTACGCTTTCAGATAAAACGTCTTGGGTCAGGAGCAATTACAGCTAATGCCCAGCCTGAATGCTAATGAGAATTACTTACAATTGCTTGTAAGTCTTTGCCATTTATACTATCTGCTTTCCCCCTTCCTTCCTCTTCTTTTCCTACCCTGGCATTAACCCTGAGAAACAGACATCAGAAAATATCACTAATGGCCATTTTGAAGATGAGGAAACTGATGCTCAAGGTTACTCAGCTCAAAGAGCCAGGGGTTCTAATCCTGAACTACACTATTCTGTCTTTAATGGGCTTCCTAGGCGGCTCAGTGGTAAAGAATTCATCTGCCAATGCTGAAGAGGCAGGAGACCCAGGGTTCGATCCCTGGATCGAGAAGATTCCCTAGAGGAGGAAATGGCAACCCACTCCAGTATTCTTGCCTGGGAAAGTCCATGGTCATGAGGAGCCTAGCGGGCTACAGTCTGGGTGGTTGCAAAGAGTCTTTAAGAAGAAAAAGAAAATCGGAACTCTGGACAAGTCTTCTCTACATGGAAGGTACACAAAGTATCAGTCTGAAAGGCAGCAGAGGTGGTGTATTCTGCTGACATCTTGGCCTTGGTTAGGATGGGGCAGACCTTATGAAATGACCCTCAAACCTACCCTCTGCCACACCACAGCCACCAAGAGGTGCACATTTGTCCATGAGAAACAACCATGAAGCGAGAACCTGGGCAGAAAGAAGAGTCCTTCTTGGTCCAACACAAATGAGAAAGCTGTCTCAAACCCATGCCCTTAAGAAACACGCCAGAGGATCAAGTTCAGGCTGCAGCGTGAAGGAGGGCAGTCCGCCCCGACAGTGCGAAATGTCGTACTGCCTAGCATTTGTTGAGCACTTCGTACAGCACCAGAAGTTTAAATAAGCCTGCACTGGGACTTGAGGCTTTCAGTTATTTAAAGCTTGCGTGGCTCTAAAACTTCGAGCCTGCACAAGACCACTCCCACTTTACAAACTAGACGGAGAGTCTTATGGAGGTCCGGTGGAGCCAGGCTACAAGCTGCATCTGTGTTGATTTTAATAGTAACAATAGCGCCAACTAACATCTCAGCAGCACTTCTGTGGATTGCCTGACTCCATCTAGGCGCTTTAGGAGCATGAACACACCCAGTGCTCTCACTGACCCAGTGAGGAATGTGCTAGAAATACTCCTGTCCTAAAAATGGAACAGAGAAGTACAGCAACTCGTCCAAGGCCACAGATCTCTTAAGTGGCAGGGCTGAGATGTGAGCCAGTGCCAGAATCCACACTTCTGATCTCTCCACCATGCTTCCTCTTTGTTACCGAAAGGCCACACCTTTCCACCAGGCACTCCTTGATTATATTAAAAAAAAAAAGAAAAAAAGGAAAGTGCAAACAGGAACAGGGAATCTTGAGAGAGTCTGAAGGGAGGAGGCTCCGATGCACGTTCTTCCTACCTCGGACACTCAGTCCGGAGGGGCCACTCCCAGCCCAGCACTGCCCTAACTCCTCCGGGCACAGGGGCTTGCTGGCTGCTCCGGCCTCCCCCCAGCTCTGAAACCTTGTTTGGGCAGCGCTGGGCCACCTCCACCCTCCACCCTGGAGGGATTTTCTCTTTATGCTTGAAAGCAGGACTGGGCCTCCTTACAGACCTGCCCTCCAGGAGGGGAAACCCCTCCAGAGACAGCGGGACAGCCTCACGTTTCCGTGTGGGGCCCACCAAGCCCTGGGTTATATGAAGGAAACTGTGGGAGTGTCAGGGATTTCTGTGATAACCCGCTCAGCGGCAGGCCTCCTGCATGACGCCTGTCACAGAGAGAGGAGGGTGGTATCGGGGTAGGTGGTTGTGTGGTAAAGACCCTACCTGCCAATGCAGGAGACTCAAGAGACGCGGGTTTGATCCCTGAGTCAGGAAGATCCCCTGGAGTAGGAACTGGGAATCTGCTCCAGTATTCCTGCCTGGATTCCACGGGCAGAGCGGCCTGGCGGGCTACAGTCCATGGGGTCACAAAGAGTCGGATGCAACTGAGCATGCAGGCCTCAAGGTTCGTTTGTGTAAGGCATGTGTTCAAGTTTCCTTCCTTTGGGCTTCCCTGGGGGCTCAGATGGTAAAGGATCTGCCTGCAATGCAGGAGACCAGGGTTCAGTCCCTGGGGTCAGGAAGATTCCCTGGAGAAGAGAACGACAACCCATTCCAGTATTCTTGCCTAGAGAATTCCATGGACAGAGGAGCCTGGTGGACTATAATCCGTGGGGTCACAAGGAGTGGGACATGACCGAGTGATCAACACAGGGGTATTGGGACCCTGTTGCTTGGCAGCTCTCTGTTTTCATCTCCGCTGCTACCAGCCACACTTAGGAGGGACCTAAGGTCCCATGGACAGCCTAGATGTCACTGACAATCTAGAAGGAGTCAGGGAAAACCTGTATTCAAACCCCAAATCTGCCACAGACCAGCTGGGCAACCACAGGCAAGCTATTTAACCTCTCTGAGCCTCAACCGACTATCTGTTCAATGAAGGTAATAATAATAATAGTGCCTGCTTTGCAAAGCTGCTGTGAAAACTGAGTGGGATAATGCATAATGACACACTGACCTGTCCATCCTCTCTCCCATTCTCTGCTGATTCCTGCCTGCCTCTAAAATTAAAGCCAAGATTGAGGCAGTCAAGGCCTGCCTATCCGACCCCCAGCTCGCCTCTCCTTCACGCTCTGGAAACATGTTCCATCTTGGCTCCAGTCACAGGGCACTAGCTCCCACCGTGGAATCAGCCCCGCAAGCAGCTTGCGTCTGGAGGAGCTTATTCACAGAGTACTTACTCCTAGCACCACTGTGGGGCTCCTGGGCCGAGGTGGGAGCCCCCTGCTGGAGGACAGGAGCCCTGCATGGAGCGTCTCCCAGGCAGAGCCCACACCTCAGAGATGGGGTGGGGTTTCCCCGGGCAGCGGAGGGGTGGCTCAGATGGTAAAGAATCGCCTCTAATGCAGGAGACCCAGGTTCAACCCCCGGGTTGGGAAGATCCCCTGGAGAAGGGCATGGCCACACACTCCAGTATTCTTGCCTGGAGAATTCCAATGGACAGAGGAGCCTGGCGGGCTACAGTCCATGGGGTCACGAAGAGCCAAACAGGTCTGAGCCACTAATTTACTCCTTGGGCAGTGGAGGTGGGGGCCCCGGGGGAGAGGGACCCAGAGAGGGAAAGAGTTTTCTGTGAGGATCTGCAGGGCTTCAGCCCCAGCTCCTGACTCCCTTGGCTCCTTCCAGAAAAATCAAGAGTAACTTCCGTAACTGGGCTCCTCTACCTGAAACGGCAGCCCCACGGGGCTTCTGCTGCCGGAATCCACTTCCTGCTATGTGAGGGTCTCCCACCTTTCCAAAGGATCCTCCCTGAGCCACACTGAGGAGGAGGTCGCCGGCACCTCCTGGGTTTCCAGCCAGGCTGTAGAGAAGGCTAAGGTGGTCCCCATGCTTCCCCCGCCAGACCCTACCCCTGGTGATGCTGAACCTGGGTGAACCTGGCGCTCAACCGCATCATGTGGTGAAGTGGTTTGGGTCCGGCCGACTGGGGCTCACCCTCCTGGCTCTCTCCTTGACTGGATGGTTCTCCTGGACGCAACTTGCCCCTTCTGAGCCTCTTTCCCCCTCTGCAAAATGGGTATAATAATACTGGATCATCGAGTTACAGGGAAAACCCAAAGAGATGAGGGATAACCCAGTGCCTGGCACACTCAACGCACTCAGGAGATGGGCTGGAACTATGGGGAACATCGAGGTCAGAGTCCGGGGGCAGGGCTGGGAAAACTGGACACTCGCCCTCTCGCGTCTCTGCGGTAGGAGCCCGAGGCAGCCGCCCGGGGCGCGCACGCTGGCGAACCCCGGCAGAGCCACAAGTGTGTGCGCGTCGGGGTGGGGGGAACCAGAGCTGGGTTCTCAGGGTGCCGCGGACCCCTACCCGCGCCGCGCACAGTCCCCAGGGCCCCCAAGCGCGCGCACCCCACGCCGGCGGCTCGGGGAGCTCCGTGGCTCGGCCAGGATGCCCGGACCCAAGCCGGCCGGCCGCGCAGCTCTCGCCCCGCCGCCGCCGCCGCGCTCCGGCCCCTTGCCCGCGCCCTGCCCGCTCTCCGCTCCGACTCACCGGCGCCGGCTCCGGGGAAAGTTTGGTGGCGCGGCGGCCGCGACGGCCAGGCTGCTCGGGGCTCGGTGGCGGCGCGGCGCCGAGGGAGCCGACCCGGAGGCGGGGCGCCGGGGGAGGAGCCGCGCCGAGGGGGCAGCCCGGAGGGAGGCCGGGAGGCGGAGACCCGGGCCCCGCGCCTGCCGCTCCCCGCCTCCGGCTCCGCGCGCCTCGGCCGCCCCCGCGCCTGCAGGCGGCGCGAGGGGCGCGACCTCTCTCCCTCCACACCCGCCCCGGGCACCGGCTCCTCGGGTGGGGAGCGGGCGGGGAAAGGAGCCCAGAAGCGCGGCGAGAGCTCCCTCCGCCCCGCGCACACCTGCGGGCGCGCACGGAGGTAAGTCAGCCCGAGGAGGCCCGGAGCGCGAGAGTCGGAGCCGCGATGCCGCCTGGCCAAGTGAGCCACAGCCCGACGGACCCCCAGGGACACCTCAGTCCCCCACGGCCCTGCCGGAGAGGCCGATCGAGGGAGAGACGAAGGGGCGCCGCGGAGGCGAGGGCTGACAGACAGGCACCGCACCTCCGGAGGCTCCGCCGGGATCTAGAGAGACACCGCCCCCCCAACCCCGCCCCAGGTCTAGAACTCCACCTCTCCTCGCCCGCCCGCTGTTTCTCCCCAGCTGCTCAGACGAGCTCAAGTTTCAGAATTCAGTGAGCTCCTGTTAGCATCCTGAGGAGTTCTGCTAGCATCCTGAGGATGGGGTTGGGGGTGTGTGAGGGGGTTCCTCTGCAGGTCTCCTCTGCCTCTGATGTCGGGAGCCTGAGAATTCTTACCGGCTGCCTTCATCCGGGGGACCGAAGAAGCAGAATTCTCTCCCTTTCCTCAATGCCAGGAAAACCCCACTGGAGCCGCTCAGCTGGTATTTAATCTCAGCACTCCAAAAGAGACACCTAAACTTAGTCGGGGAGAAGGGTGTTTGGAAGGAGGGAGGGGCTCCCCTGGTGTCCAGTGGTTAGCACCCACGCTTTCACTGCAAGAGAGCATGGGTTTTAATCCCAGGTCCTGGGAACTAAGATCCGTGCATACCCGGCTGCCGGGCCAAAAAAAAAAAAAAAAAAAGAGGAGGGGTGGCTGGGTGTGGGTTTGGGGCTATTTCATGGCGATATCTTAGCCTCCATTGAGTGCAGGGAAATTCCACCCAGAGGTAATGAAATGGTGCAGTGATTTTGAGGCCCAGCTTCATGAGCTGTGTATGGTGCGTGGGTGATCTGGCTTTCCCACCTCAGGGTCCACATCTGTAAAATGAGGGTTAATGAAAACAGCTGTCATTGTGCCCTGCACCTTTCTAAATGCCGCAAGTACTTACTCATTCAGTCCTCACAACAGCTCTGAATAAGTGGGAACTATTATTATCACTAGTTTGCAGAGAAGAGAACTAGGGTACAGAGAAGCTAAGTAAATTACTCAAGGTCACACAGGAGAACTGGGAGCCTAACCTATGCAGCCTGGCTCCAAGATTCAAAGTCATAATTACTGTACTGTAATTTTCGTCTCAATGGGGCTGCCGGAAAGTTCCACGAGCTCATTTATGTAAAGGAGTTAGCAAGTGCTCCATAAACGGTAGCTCATAGATCACTGGGCCTGTCTACAAGGTGGGGATTTGAGGGGAAAGAGGAGACTTTGGATTCTGGATAACTGGCAGACCATGTTACTCTGACTTTTATGAAACCGAGAGGCAGTGGATTTTGACCGGCCCCCTGTGCTTAGCACAGCCCTGCGACCAGGACTTACCCTGAGCCCACAGTAAGCCCCCTCCATTCCCTGGTGATTCTCCAAGGCCTCCACATTTTACACTTTACCAGACTCTTGGACCCTTTGGAACTGAGTACACACTTGTGGTAGCAACTGTTATAAGCTAGAGGAAATGCATTTCTGCTCTCCGCAGCTGTAGGGCTGATAGGAATGAAGAGGGGGGCCCTCGGAAATGGCTGGGTCCATATCCATCCCCTCTCGCCTTTCTGCAATTCAGCAAAGGCTTGATTATTTGGAATTCCTCTGCAAAGTTTCACTTCCTGGGCTGGTTTTAGACCTACTAAAGCCCACAGAGATCAGCGTTTTGAGAAACATCAATATTTGAAAAACAGCACATCAGACATTAATTGAGGTCCCTCATGACCAGGGTGTGTTTAGTTTTCTTATGGCATTTGAAACTGATGTATCATGAGATAACTCAGGCCATATCCTGGGTGTGTGGGGTGGAGAGGGAATAGCCAACTTCCCAAGAATATATAGGCAGCAGAAGAAAAATAATAGCTAGCCCTTGGGTCACACTTAGTGTTTGCCAGGCTAGTCCAAAAGTGTTACATAATCTATTTTATCTATTCACAATAATCCTATGAGGTAGATACTATTAACCTGCCATTCTGCAGATGAGAAAACTGAGGAACAAAGAGATGAGGAGATGTGTTTAGTAAATACAGCCAGTGAGTCACCTCAAGCTCTTTCTAGAGAGGTAGGTAGAAAGAGCTTGAGGTGACTCTACCTCTCTAGGTAGAAAGAGCTGAAGCAGGTCTGGAACCTGGATCAGCCTGGATCCACAAGCCTCTTTTACTTCTGTGGTTTGTGAAAGAAAACTAAGAAGGAGGAATCACCTGAGGCCCCGAGTAGAGACTAGAGGTATGGATTAAAAAGAAATAGAGACAAATTACAAGTTTGGGTTTAACACATATATACTGCTGCTGCTGCTAAGTCACTTCAGTCGTGTCCAACTCTGTGCGACCCCATAGACAGCAGCCCACCAGGCTCCCCCGTCCCTGGGATTCTCCAGGCAAGAATACTGGAGTGGGGTACTACATGTAAAGTAGGTAAAAAACACAGACCTACAGTACGGCACAGGGAACTAGATCCACTATCTTGTAATAACTTATAATAGAAAAGAATCTGAAAAAGAAAATATGTGTGACTGAATCTTTGCTGTATACTTCAAACTAACAGAACACTATAAGTTAACTATGTGTGTGTTAGTTAGTTGCTCACTAACTAACTAACCAGCTAAAGAGTTAGTGTCCAACTCTTTGCAACCCCATGGACTGTAGCCCGCCAGGTTCCTCCGTCCATGGAATTCTCCAAGCAAGAATACTGGAGTGGGTTGCCATTCCCTTCTCCAGGGGATCTTTCTGACCCCCTGGAGAAAGGGATGGAGGGAAGCCCATGAGTTAACTATAATTTTTTAAAAGAAGTTGATTAAAAATATCTGTTCTGCCTCTTGTTAGTTCTCTCCTTACTTTGCTTCTCTGAGCCTGTTCCCTCACCTGTAAACTGAGAATAATAACGCCTATGCTACGTCTAGGATTTTAGTGATGGTCTTTTGGTAGCAGGATACAGTAAACCCAATTGTAACCAGCTTGTAACCCCTAGCCCAAAGGGGCTTTAAGCTGAAAAATGCAGGAAGTCATTCTGGATCCAGATACAGTCCACGCCAGAAGCTCAAGGGAAGTTGTCATGAATCTGTCTTTCTCTCTTGACTGTTTCCTTCTTCTTTTTAAAGTATTCATTTGTTTGGCTGCTCCAGGTCTCACCTGAGGCATGTGGGAGTTTTTAGTTGCAACAGGTGAACTCTCAGTTGCAGCATGTGGGATCGAGTTCCCCAATCCGGGATCGAGCCCCAGGGTGGAATCCCAGCCAACGGGACACGGGAGAAGTCTCCTGACTGTTTTTAATTTTGCATCAGTTTTATTAGCAGGCTAGATCTCTTCATGCTGCTGCTGCTGCTGTTTAATTGCTTGGCTGTGTCTGACCCTTCCTAACCCCTGCACTATAGCCTTCCAGGCTCTTCTGCCCATGGAATTCTCCAGGCAAGAATACTAGAGTGGGTTGCCATTTCCTTCTTCAGCAAATCTTCCTGACCCAGGGATCAAACCCACATCTCCTACTTGGCAGGTGGATTCTCTGCCATGAGCCACCTGCGAAGCCCAGGTCTCTCCAGAGGGAGGCGGAAATGGCCCATTAAGCAGCCTCAAGCCAAGAGATCACTTTCTTCTCCAAACCTCCAGCAAACATCCTAGATCTGACTCCCACTGGCCTGACTTAAGTCACATGCCCAGCCCTGAAACCATCATAGTTGCTCTGATTGGCCAAACCTGAGTCCATGCCTTTATAACCGGAATGGGAGAGGGAGGTCAGTCCTCCCCAAGTCACCAGGACTAGAAGTGGGTGAGAGATGTTCTATAAAAGAAAATCAGGGTGGGGCTTCCCTGGAAGCCCAGTGGTTAAGAATCTATCTGCCAGTGCAGAGGACACAGGTTTGATGCCATGAGGCAGCTAAGCCCGTGCACCACAGCTACTCAAGCCCACATGCCTAGAGTTTATGCTCTGCAACAAGAGAAACCAACCCAGTGAGAAGCCCTTGCCCCACAGCAAAGAGCAGCCCCTGCTCACTGCAGCTGGAGAAAGCCTGCACGCAGCAACAGAGACCAATCATAGCCAAAAAATAAATCAATATTAAAAAAAGAAAATCAGGGTGCTGTGAGCAGAATGAGGGGCGTCAGTGTGGACAGGCACAGATGTCTGCTTCCTCACAGAGCCCTGGTATGTTAAACACGCCCGTGTCTGCAAAGTGTATGGCTCTCGTGGGTACTCAGGAACTGAGTCCCTCCCTCTTCCCTCTCCTCTAGGAAACAGGATTCTCATCCCACCAAACCCAGGCCACCAGCGTCCTTGTTCACATGCAGAGACTCAGAAGCTCCAGAGACGAGAAGGGACTTTGCCCAGGGTGACCCAACAACCAGCCCAGCAGTTATTGAATAGTCTGTGTCTTTTGACCTGAAACAAATCTCAGTGAAAGTCTGAGCTGAGAACCCTGAGATCCCCTATGCGCCAGCGGAGTTCGCTGGCAGGCGCGCAGGGGAGGTGGGAAAGACCCAGCACACTGAAGACCCAGAGGAAATGATGCCCCTCACGTGGGCATCCCAGACTGTGCGCCAAGCTGGGGGCTGGTGGATCTGGAGAGTGCCGGTCCAGCCCCCTGCCCATCACGATATGAACTTTGCCATCTCTGGGGACTCTGCACTCTGTTCCTGCGGCTGCCACAGGTAGGTGACGCGGCCCTCCCCTTGTTAGTTTCCGGCTCCGTTTGTGAGAGGGGACGTGCCTCCTTCAGGACCCAAGTGGACCAAATAGCACGCATGTGAGTTAGAGCTCTCAATATTGCCCCTTTCAATTTGGCCCTCGACTCGGCTCTGGGGTTTCCAGCCTTGGGCAGGTCGTCTGACTTCTCCACTCTTAATGTACTTAGGCTGGCGTGCTGCGACCGATCTATTTAAGGAAGCTGGGCTAGACTCCCACACACCTGGCTGGAGTGGCTAGACTGCTCCCTCCACCCCGTCAAGGGAAGCACATTGGTTTGCTATACGCACTGCTGTAGGGAGTGAACATTGCTCCGGCCTTCCTGGAGGGGACTTTGGAGCCAGCTGATGACACCTTTAAAAATGTTCAGACTATTATTCCATACCCTATGAAGTTTTCCTGAGAAAATAACCATGGATATCACCGAGATGTGCATAGAGATATTTATTGCAGGACTGCACGGAGTAAAATAATCCACATGTCTAGCCACAGGGGATTGGTTAATTTAATTATGGTTCCCAGGTGGCACTCGTGTAAAAAAATAAACAAAACCCACCTGCCAAAGCAGGAGACATGAGACATGGGTTCAATCCCTGGGTCGGGAA
The DNA here is from genome assembly GCA_006408675.1 of Madoqua kirkii. Lineage (NCBI taxonomy): Eukaryota > Metazoa > Chordata > Mammalia > Artiodactyla > Bovidae > Madoqua > Madoqua kirkii. The sequence continues at coordinate 9,362 of SJYC01086505.1, read as the reverse complement.
GATCCCCTGGAGAAGAGAATGGCAACCCACTCCAGTATTCTTGCCTGGAGAATCCCATGGACAGAGGAGTCTTGTGGGCTACAGTCCATGGGGTCTCAGAGTCGGACACGACTGAAGAGACTTAGCACGCACACACTCATATGGATAGAGTAGACTGTTATACAGATAAGATGGTACTACAGCATATAGAGTTATGTGAACACTGATTATAATATGAAAGTCAAAATGAGGCTTGACAGAAAACAAAATTCTTTAAAGCAATTATCCTTCAATTAAAAATAAATTTATTTAAAAATAGAACCTTAAAAAATAGTAAGTTATAAACTCATTTTGTGAAAAAATACACCTATTTCTGTATTAAAAAGCTTAAAGTGGTTATATCAGAGATAGATGGGAAGGAGAGAAAAATCTGTGGGTGTTCTTGGTTTTCACATACCTGTGTATTTTTCTAACATTTCATTAATAAATTTGTATTACTTCATTAATTAGGAGAAGTGCCCAATAGTTTTTACAAAGAGAGTTTTGCTGGTTTCCTTTTTAAAAAGTACTTTCACTTGTTGAAAATCACCATCAGGAATGAGGCTAAACTGATCTTTCTCTCTGTGTGTCTCTTTCAGGCTAGGATACGTGGAGACGAATGGGGAGCTGGCAGTTGAGAGAGCAGCTACAGCCACAAAGCATACAGTGCGGGAAGGCTGTGCCGCGAGGCTCGGCCATCTGCTGCGTGACCCTGGGCAACTCACTCAGCATCTCTGGGCCTCAGTTGCTACAGCCACAAGATGAAGTATTTAGTTACGTCATCTCTGGCGTTCTGTCCAACATGCAGACTCTACTATGGATAAGTCTGTGTGCTTCATAAATTGTTTTCATTCTACTATGGATAAGTCTGTGTGCTTCATAAATTCTTTTCGTCTCTCCAGACCCGTGAGACTGCGGAAGACTCTGCCTGGCCTGTGTCTCAGCACGTGCCTTCTGCTCAGTCTTTGTCCAGCTACTTTGAAATTGGCAAAGTCATGGGGAAGCACATTGACTTCAGGCTCTCATACTCTGGGATTTCCAGCACTCAACTCCTGGCTTCCTGGATAGCTCTTTGAAGCCTTCTAACAGATTCTAATTTTCTTTTCAACCATCTTATCTAGGTCTTCTAGTTGTTTATTGACAGGATTGATCTCTCTCTACAAGTTAGTTTGTCACAGGCAGAAGTCCCTTCACAGGTTAGTAAGTAAAACAAGTAGCTACACAGTGGTATGTAAAGTGGGTTCTATTTATATGCAAAGTATATATGTATATATGTGTGTGTGTGTGTGTTTGTGAAGAAGAAAGAGAAAGAACAAAAGCTATACACACTGCTTAACTACTGGGGTTTTCATTTTTTAACATAAATATTTCCAGTTTTATACAACAGACACTGAGTGTGTCCAAACTGGGATAGACTTTTGAGGTCATTTATACCTATTTTGAAAATGAGAACATGGAGGCCAGGAACATTTAAACTCATTTCAATTCAACAATTATTGGAGGCTTGTTGTGGGCAGAGAACCATGTAGTGGGCCTCAGGGCATCCAAAGAAAAGTAGGACCCAGTTACCTAATCCTCTGTTCCAAGTGTCTCCAGTGTGTGCTAGACTTTGGGAGATGAGGATGAAGATGACAAGAATCTGCCCTCAAGAAATGCTGCTGTGGAGACAGTTATTCAGATAAACCATCCCACATATGATGTGATAAATGCTAAGGCAATGACATGGCAGAGATTGTGGGTTTTTTCTTAATAGCTATTCCTTCAACATCCAACTAAAAGATTGTATTTCCTGGTCTCCCTTATAATGAGTTGTGGTCATGTGACAAAATTTTGGTCCATGAGATGTAAGAGGAAATGTTGTGGGAATTTCTGGGAAGTCTTTTTAAAGGGAACAGCAAATCTTCCCTTTTTTCTGCTGCTCGGAATTTAGATGCAATGTCTGGAGCTTTAGTAATCCTTCTGACCTGTGAAGGGGACCCCTTTCCTAGGATGATGGAACAGATAAAAATAGCCTTAGTCACCAACACCATGGAGCTGCTCTATCAGCCCTGTATTTCTATGTTTATACTTACTTCACATAGGAGAGAAATAATCATCTTATTTCTTATGCCACTATTATTTAGGATTTTTTTCTTACATGCAAATAAAGAAAGCCTCAATTTATATAAATCCTAAAAATAAAATGCTACAGGAGCAAAGGAGTGAGTGAGGAAAGAGTGAGTATTTCCATTTTTGAGCAGCAAAGAAGTCAGAATAGGCACGGAGGTTGTGAAGAGAGTTTGCCAATGAGATGGGCAGGGATGGAGGAGGAAGAGTGGGCCAAGAGGGAGCATGGGTACAGGGCAGGGAATGGGCAGAGGGGTGTTGGAATCACGCAGCCTGGACTCAAACCACATCACAATCACTTCATTGCTCTAAGCCTCAGTTTCTCCATCTGTAAAATGGGGGTAACCATAGTATCAGCTGCATCAGGTTGTAGTGAGGATTACATGAGTTAGTATAATGTGCCTGGTGCCTGGTGAGTGCTCAGTAAAGGCAGGCTATTAATGTGCATATCTGAAAATTGGGATAATCATAGTCTGATCTCTAAGGGCAGCCAGTCTAGATAACACAGCACAGGGCACTACCCAGACTGGGTGCCCAGATATGGAGCCCCCCTTCTCCCCCTGCTGTCAGAGAATTTACAATCACTATTTAACAGATCTTCACCAAGCCCCTGCTCTGAGCCAGGTAGTGGGCCAGGAGGTTGCTGACTCCAGGAAGAACCTTATCCCTGACCTCCAGCTGTTCACAGTCTCGAGGAAAGGAACAGAAAATAAAAAGATGAGCATAATACAGTATGAGAAATGCAACAGTGGTCCAAGTTCAGTCCACGAACCCAGGTGAGCAAGAAAGGCAACATTATTTTGGTTAAATAAGCTCAGTCTCGGCTATGATCTCCCATATTAGATGGGAAACCTTAATCTCAGGCAAGCTGAGATTTTCCTGTTTCTCTGGGGGTGGTGTTTCAGGTCTGGGGATCCTGTGGGGAGTGTCTGAGGTGTGTCATCACTTATCCACGCTGATATCTGTTGAGACATCTTTATTCCTATCTGAGGCGGGGTCATCCACACACACAGGCCACTGCTAAGTTGTCCCTTGACGTTTCATCCCCTCTCTCAGCTGCTTCTGTGGCCTTGCTCATGTTCCCATGGCCCCTGGGGCACAGGGAACTCTATTAGATGTGCGAGGTTCTTCTGCTCAGCCACACAAAGTCACTTCTTTCCACTTGAGAATCTGCCCAGGGGAAGAGCACAGGTCCTTTCCACATTTAATTTCCTTGAGGATTCCATGGTCTCTCCAAGGGCTATGGCCATGGAAGCAGCAGGTTCAAGTGTCTCTTTCCTCCAGGGATACACCATCCATCTCCCCCTTTGCTGATGCTTCAAGTCTCTCCTCACTCTTATCTAGAGAGTTTGGTCTGGATTCAGGAAGGCAGAATCTTGCTTTGAACTCCCTGCCCTTTCCCATATCAATCATGTCAAAACACATAAGAGACTTTTCCTGTTGCCCTTTTGAGACTGAAAAACCAGGCAAAGATTCCAGTTTCTATTTTTCTGCAGGGCCAGAAAAAGAACATTAGGCTTGAAACAGTAATCTACTATTTTTTGCTGTAATGGCAGAGGTATGGGGGTGCACTAGGGCTTGTGGGTAACAGAAATTAGCAAGAAAGAAAAACAATGAGTTCCCTCCATTCCCCCATCCCTCCCCAGAATGGCTGAAATTAAGAAGACTGACACAATCAAGTGTTGGCCAGGGTGTGCAGGCACTGGAACTCTTCCCTCGGGTGGTGGGAATGTAAAATAGTATAGGCACTATGGAACACCGCTCTGCAGCCTTAATAAATGTAGATCTATCTTATGATCCGAAAGTCCATTCCTAGGTATATCTCTAAGAGAAATGAAAACATATATATATGAAAGACTGTGCATAAATCCTAACAGCTTTATTCTTTATATCCCAAGTTGGAAAGTGAAAGTGAAAATCACTCAGTCGTGTCTGACGCTTTGCAACCCCATGGACTACAGAGTACATGGGATTCCTCAGGCCAGAATACTGGACTGGGTAGCCTTTCCCTTCTCTGGGGGATCTTCCCAATCCAGAGATCGAACCCAGGTCTCCCACATTGCAGGCAGATTCTTTACCAGCTGAGCCACAAGGGAAGCCCAAGAATACTGGAGTGGGTAGCCTATTCCTTCTCCAGTGGATCTTCCTGATCCAGAAATCAAACTGGAGTCTCCTGCTTTGCAGGTGGATTCTTTACCGACTTAGCTATCAGGGAAGCCCCAAGCTGAAAATAACCCAACTGTCTATCAACAAGAGCTTGAAAAAACACATTTTAATTAAGTTAACCCAAGAATTAATCACAACCCTGGTTGTGATAGTTGAACCATAAGGAAATCTGAGCCTCAAAGAACTGATGCTTTTTAACTGTGGTGTTGGAGAAGACTCTTGAGAGTCCCTTGGACTGCAAGGAGATCCAACCAGTCCATCCTAAAGGAAATGAGTCCTGAATATTCACTGGAAGGACTGATGCTGAAGCTGAAGCTCCAATACTTTGGCCACCTGATGCAAAGACCTGATTCATTGGAAGAGACCCTGATGCTGGGAAAGACTGAAGGCAGTGGGAGAAGTGGATGACAGAGGATGAGTTGGTTGGATGGCATCACCAACTCGGTGGACATGAGTTTGAGCAGGCTCTAGGAGTTGGTGTTGGACAGGGAAGCCTGGTGTGCTGCAGTCCATGGGGCTGCAAAGAGTTGGACACAACTGAGCGACTGAACTGAACTGAAACACCCAAATGTCTATCAACAGGAGCTTGCAAAAACACATTTTAGTTAAGCTCATACTAACGGATAGCACACGACCATAAAAGCAGGTGAACTACTGCTGATATGAACACAAATGCCAACATCATCATTCTGAATAAATGAAGCCAAGCACGAAAGAGTAAAAATTATATACTCTACTTATAGGGAGTTCAGAACTAATCTATAGTTTTAGAAGTGGTTATCTCTGGGGGAGAGTGGGGGGCAACTGTCATTGACCATGAGGGGCACTGAAAGTGACTTCTGCAAGACTCTGATGTTGGGGTTGGTAACACTGGTATAGGACAGGTAAAATTAATATTTATGTATCCTATGTAAAGTATACCTCAATTTTAAAAAATTGAAATTTCTTTAAAAAAAAAATCCACAGAGGCTAACATTTCAAAAATAATGTGCCACCCTGGTGCCATGAAGAGGTAAGCACACAGTACTCGGCCCAGGAGAGGCAGTGGCCACACCAAAGGAAAGAGAGCTGTGTGCCTGATGATACCGTCTGGAGAGAGGTCTCACCGGAATCCAAGCAAGCTAGCACCTTGACCTCAGAGTTTAGCCTCCAGAACTGACAGAAGGTAAGTCTGTGTTGTTTAAACCACCCGGGTTTAGGTGAGTAGACGAAGACACATGGCAATGTACATTTTACAGATGGGGAACACTGAGGCCCAGAGAAGGGACGTGATTCTCACAAAGTCACACAGGCTTTAAGTGGCAAAGCCCAGGGTAAACGCCAGCACAACTGGGTATTGTTACAAGTGCATATGGTAGATGGGAGGTCAGCGGGCCTCCTCCAGGAGAGGCTCCAGGAGGAGGTGAGTGGGGAGCAGGGGCCTGAAATGGGGGTGGCTTAGTGGAGAGGCTGGGCAAAGGAGGGTCTGAGGGGCCACAATGAGTCCCCAGGAGGCTCCCGGGGTGTGTGAAGTAGAAAAGGGAGCACAGTGGAGTGACAGGAATGAGCAAGACCGGGCGTGTGGAAGAGGCTTGGTTAGCGAATTCATGTTGCTGAAATTTCAGCTGGAAGACTGAGCAGAGAGAGATCTCAGAGCTGGTGCCAGAGTCAGCCACATACCTAAAGGGAAGAAGGGCTTTTTAAACTTCTTGGGTGGCTTCAGTACACTCTCAGTTTCGTTCAGTGATTGCCACTGTCCATTTCTAGAACATTTTCATCAGCCCCCAAGATAGCTCTGTATTTCCCAATTCTCGTCTTCCCTCTATTCCTTTGCAACCATTAATCTACTTTCTGTCTCTATAGATTTCCCTATTCTGTACTTTCATATAAGTGGAATCAACTCCACGATGTTGTCTGATGTGACTCTCTTCGTTCCCTCAGCATAACGTTTTTGAGGTTTATCTATGGTGCACCGTATATAGGCACTTCATTCCTTTGTATGGCTGTATAATATCCCATTGTGGGGATATTTCACATTTTGTGTATTTATTCTTCAGTGGATAGACACATGGGTTGGTACTTCTTTTGCGCTGTTATGCAAAATGCTAGTATGAATGTTCTTGTACAAGTTTTCATATGAACCTATGCTTTTTTATTTTCTTAGGTATATACCTGGGAATTGACAGAAGGTAAGTCTGTGTTGTTTAAACCACCCGGGTTTAGGTGAGTAGACGAAGACACATGGCAATGTACATTTTACAGATGGGGAACACTGAGGCCCAGAGAAGGGACGTGATTCTCACAAAGTCACACAGGCTTTAAGTGGCAAAGCCCAGGGTAAACGCCAGCACAACTGGGTATTGTTACAAGTGCATATGGTAGATGGGAGGTCAGCGGGCCTCCTCCAGGAGAGGCTCCAGGAGGAGGTGAGTGGGGAGCAGGGGCCTGAAATGGGGGTGGCTTAGTGGAGAGGCTGGGCAAAGGAGGGTCTGAGGGGCCACAATGAGTCCCCAGGAGGCTCCCGGGGTGTGTGAAGTAGAAAAAGGGAGCACAGTGGAGTGACAGGAATGAGCAAGACCGGGCGTGTGGAAGAGGCTTGGTTAGCGAATTCATGTTGCTGAAATTTCAGCTGGAAGACTGAGCAGAGAGAGATCTCAGAGCTGGTGCCAGAGTCAGCCACATACCTAAAGGGAAGAAGGGCTTTTTAAACTTCTTGGGTGGCTTCAGTACACTCTCAGTTTCGTTCAGTGATTGCCACTGTCCATTTCTAGAACATTTTCATCAGCCCCCAAGATAGCTCTGTATTTCCCAATTCTCGTCTTCCCTCTATTCCTTTGCAACCATTAATCTACTTTCTGTCTCTATAGATTTCCCTATTCTGTACTTTCATATAAGTGGAATCAACTCCACGATGTTGTCTGATGTGACTCTCTTCGTTCCCTCAGCATAACGTTTTTGAGGTTTATCTATGGTGCACCGTATATAGGCACTTCATTCCTTTGTATGGCTGTATAATATCCCATTGTGGGGATATTTCACATTTTGTGTATTTATTCTTCAGTGGATAGACACATGGGTTGGTACTTCTTTTGCGCTGTTATGCAAAATGCTAGTATGAATGTTCTTGTACAAGTTTTCATATGAACCTATGCTTTTTTATTTTCTTAGGTATATACCTGGGAATGGAACTGCTGGATCATTTTGTGACCCCATGGACTGTAGCTCACCAGGCTTCTCTATCCCTGGGATTTCCCAGGCAAGAATACTGGAATGGGTTGCCATTTCCTTCTCCAGGGGATCTTCTCAACCCAGGGATCTAACCCCAGTCTCCCGCATTAGCAGGCAGATGTTTTACCACTGAGCCACCATGGACATCCCAAACACCACCACCACCCCAACGGTGATTCTATGCTTGACTCTTTGAGGAATCACCAAACTGTTTTCCAGGGCAGCTGCACCATTCTACATTTCCACTGGTAATGTCTGAGAATCCTAGAGTCTCTGCATATCCTTGCCAACTTATCTTCCTCCACCCTTTCACACATCCATCTGAATGGGGGTGAAGTTGTATCTCTTCGGTTTTGATTTGCTTTTCCCTAATGACTAATGATGTTGAGCACTTTTGCATATACTTATTGTCCATTTATATGTCTTTTCTGGAGAAATGTCTATTCAACTTTTGTCCATTTAAGTAAAAAAAATCAACTGGGTTGTTTGCTTTGTTAGTATCGACCTGAACCATTTTTTTAAAAACTATGTTCTAGACACTAGATGCATAGCAGACATTTGGTTTGTAATTATTTTCTCCCATTCTCTGGGAGTCGCCTTTTTCTAATTCACACCGGAGTACCTTTGGGTCCGGTGGGGACAGTAACCCTACTGTCAAAGTCCAGGTCACTTTCCTGCCACAAAAACAGCAACATCTTGCCCAAGTCTCACCAAGAGGACATGGTAGCACCTCAGCACCTTTACAGCCGGTCTGCTACGCGCGTGCCCGGCACTAGGGGCTTAAATCTGGAGATAACGCGGTCTTTTTCCTCGCTTTCGCACCTCCTTGAACGATACTTGCAATCAATCACTCAGCCAAACACTGGCTGCCCTTGACTCCGCCCCTTTGCACCACCAGCCAATCGGCTCCCGCGGTCATCACCTGTCCTTCCTCCTCCTCCCCGCACTCCAGCCTAGGCGGTGGGTACCCGAACTGGCTCAGGCTTCTTGGTCGTGTGCAACCTCACGGCCGGCTGGCTTCTTCCCGTCCGTCCCAGCTTCACCAGGGCAGGGGCGGAGTGACTTTTCTTAAGTGAAAATCCATCCTGGGGCTCCCTTGATCGACAAGTTCCCGTGGCTATAGCTGTGAAAATACACGGGAAGCGACCTTTTGTCTGGGACTGGTCTCTCCACCCACTTCTTGAAATAACTCAGCCTGATCGAATCTTCTCCCCATTTCGCAGCTCACCCTGCCTCCAGGCTGTACAGAACCCTCACCGCCACCAGCCTCCCCCACCCCTGTCCCCCGCAATAGGGGGGATTGGAGAGACGTCGCAGTGAAGATTTTACCGAAAGAAATCTCAGGGTGGGCAAGCAGCTGGTCAGGGAGGAGCGGCGGTTTGGGTGGATAAGGGGAAGGGTGATGGGGAGGGGAGGAACCTCCCTCCACCTGCGCAGTGAGACCCTTCACACCTGGCCCGCCTGGGACTCACCCTGGTCACCTGAGAGGCTCCTGAGAGGCTCCTGAGAGGTGTGTGAGCGCCTGGGTCAGCCTCAAGCATCGGCAGGCAGATTCCTCTGGCCCTCTTGGAGCCCCTTAAATTCTTCAGATCAAGAGCTAGAAAAGCCATCAGGCCACCCCTCGCCTCCATAAGCCTCCATCTAGACTCTTGGGCTTGGGGAAGGCAATGGCATCCCACTCCAGTACTCTTGCCTGGAAACTCCCATGGACAGAGGAGCCTGGTGGGCTGCAGTCCATGGGGTCGCTGAGTCAGACATGAGTAAGCAACTTCACTATCACTTTTCACTTTCATGCATTGCAGAAGGAAATGGCAACCCACTCCAGTGTTCTTGCCTGGTGAATCCCAAGGATGGCGGAGCCCAGT